>LGSN01000342.1:0-34766 GCA_001314375.1 Phytophthora podocarpi | reverse complement strand
TGCACAGCCTGTCAACAGATGTACTGATTTAGATGAAAGGTAGAGAGAAAGTGTCACACAATCTGCATGTACAAGTTGCTAGATTGCAGTGGCAAATGCAATGGACATTACTTAATGCATCATTCAGAGTAACTCAGTACATTTTACGTCTATGTGAAACCTGTGCGAATCTCACAACCTTGCAGTCTTTATTGGTTCCACCTTTGCAGATTAGGCGGGGACGTCTGTACTAGTATTCTAAAAAACTCAGATGCGCTTATGTCGCTATCAGAGTGATGGTCATTGCAGGTGCTCGGCAACAACTGTACGAATCGTCCGTAGAAAAATGTAAAATGTAAACAAGTGGCAAGCTAAATATATACTTGTCCAGTTAACTCGAGCCTTTCATAGTTTGAGTCACATTGTCACCTTTGCAGTTCTAGTGTACATGTATCTCCGTGTGTCTGTCCAAAGCATCATGTCCAGTCTGACCTGCGTGCCCCGTCCGTAAGAGAAGAGGCATGCAGATCTAGACAGTTTTCACCATTCGTCTTGTGTGTTTGCTGGGTTGTCTCCATCAGTTTGCACGCTTTTAGTGGGACCTACTTCGCGTCCATGTCGCCAACGTACTGGAAGTTTCTTTTGGTAGGTGGCCATACTTCTACGACCTCGGCTTATACCCAGAACATGGGGTAGGGATTGTTTTCGCGTGCAAATTGATGGGAAATCGAGTGCAACCAACGTTTACTCAAAATGCTCGCTCTACACCGGGCTCTCACGACAAATACCATCATACACAAGTGACCAACCGCGCTTCGCTCGCGATATGGAGACAGAATGCACTAGCGAGTGCAAGGCTCGCCTCGCTCGGCGCTGGGCCCGCCTCCGCGAATTGGGCGACACTGAAGCAGGCTGTGGAGTGTGGTGAGTGGCCGACTATTCTGTATCCAATCGAATGGGAAGACCAATACAGCGAAATCAAGTTCATACAAACATAAATGGTATTAGGTGAGTTTTATTCCTCTAAGAGAGCGCAAATTGCTAAACAACTGATGAGAAAACTCCTGCAACTGCAACGGTTCCGCCTTTGGAGCTCTTAAGCCAGCATGTTCCTCCCTCGTAGTTGTTCCACGAGAATGCTCTGCAGTTCGGCGTCTTCATGCAGATCGAGCAGCAACCATAAGCCTCACCGCTCCTAGCGCTGCCAATGGTGGCCCCTTGGTAGTCAGTATTCTGTTCCATCGCACAACTAGGTGCTGGTGGATTCGCAGAAGATTGGCCAGAGATCACTCCATCCTTGCGAGTGATAGTGTCCTTGCGGTTCTTGAGCCAGCATGTGCCGCCATCAGTGTTAGTCCAGGAAAATGCACGACAGCCGCCTAAATTTCTGCAGATTGAGCAGCAAGCACTGGCAGTGCTAGACTGTACGCTTCCTATATCGTTGCCAATGTAGTCAACACCATTCTCAAGTCCACATGTAGCTGTCTCGAGATAAGGTGTTGCTGAAGTAGACCCCGACCGTACCACCATCCGGCCTTTGGCACTTTTCAGCCAGCACGTGCCGCCGTTGAAGGTCGTGAACGTATAAGCACGACACTCACGCGTGTTCGTGCACGCCGAGCAGCAATCCGTTGCCCCTGACGCTGGTACACTGCTGATGTCGTTACCGTCATAGTCGATATTCTGCTCCTGCTGACATACTGCATCGGAACTCATGACGGCTGACCTGGCGGCCGAGTTCACGTTGATCGTACCGCGGCCGCTTTTGAACCAGCAAGTGCCATCGTTGAAATCGGTCCAAGTGTAGGCATTGCAGCCAGCTCTGTCGGAACAGGGAGTGCAGCAGTCCCATGGCGTAGGAGCCGGAGCGCTGCCAATATCGTTTCCACTGTAGTCGAATCCGTTTTCCACAACACACTGCGGCTGATCGAATACAACGCCAGGCTCAAAATCAACAGCCTGAAGATCGCGCGTGGAATTGTCAGGAGACGAGAAGGCTTCCTCTGCAGCGATAGACAAGCTGGATGCACCCAGAAGCAGCGACAACAGTGATAACTTCATTTTAGTACTTCTGGTGGTTTAACTCGAAAATCAGTTTTACTCCACAAGAGAAAAACAAGAAGTGAGCTGGTGGTTTCGCCTTCAATTCTCATGCACTAAGTAACTTAAGTAAGTCGGTATGAAAGACGACAACGCCAGCAGGCACCAATGCTTTTTGATTGCAAGTAATGCAACCGAGGATGATTTTTTCCGGTCGCGCTCTCTCTAAAGTCATCACCTCTGTACTTTCCTTCCGTGAGCAGAGCAATACCAATGGGTTCACGGTGAACTTTAACGTATGCACATTACTATAATAGCCTTTGTCGCTGAACCGTTCGGTGGAAAATATTCAGCTGTAGGCAACAACAAGTACGATTCTAAACTGAACAGATTCGTATTGTGGTGAAACGACAACATGTATTCGCCTTTAAGCCTGAGCTCCGTTGACGTGACGCCTTGAGGTGGGCATTTCACAGCAGATCAACTTCAAATAATAATAAAGGAACGACCCGAATATCTTCGTGAAAGATGACTGTGCACTCATCCTCTAACGAGCCTTCAACCACTAAGTTTCTCCAAGGCTGATACATCGTGCTCTTGTACTAACTGTAGTACTTGTGACAGCGACGACGCTGTCTTCATTGTCTCCACTTTTTATCGGTTCATTCTGCACTTCAAAATACCATCGTAATAAATATCCAGAGGACAGCCGCGCCTGTCACTTTTATAGCTGATTTCTGCAGTGCGCAGCAACGAGTCGTGATAAATGGAAACTTGACGGCGATTGTGCTGTTCACTCTGGTGATTACGCGGACTCTTAGGCGATGATTGAGCTTCGGTTTGAAGACAAGAAAGTTGGGAGCCTATTAGCTTTCACGTAACGAACAAGCCGCCCCCACGCCAACGAAGAATCGATGAAGAAGTTCATGGAATATTTTTCTTTTTGGAAAATCCGATATAAACGTAAAAAATCCGTGAATAAATTACAGATAAATCACCGCAATATTCCCAAATTATATTTCTATGGAATAACAACAAGAGGCGTTATTCCAGTGAAATATCGCGTGGAATAAAATAAAGTCGCGTCATTCCAGAAACTATAACCCTAGACAACTTTTAGTTTTATGGAGTGGAATATTTTTTCATTGGAATAACAAATATCCAATTCCGGAAAAAATCTGAATATAAATTACAGATAAATTCATAAAATAATTTTCATTTGGAAAAACTACAGGGACCGTTGTTTCAGTGGAAATCGCATGGATGAAATCGGTAATCTATGTGGCATCTGGCCATTTTCATATTCCAAAAGTCGCGTTATTCCAGAAACTACAGTTCTCTAATAGAGAATTTTGGTTCCCACTTTAGAAAATGAAATCTGATAAATTCCGGGAAATTTATGTAAACATTATCTCTTTATTCCAGAATCATTTTCAATAAGATAATTAAAAGGTAATTTATCCATAATTTAAACTTAGATTTTTACGGATTGTATTGGCTTAAATAAAAAGAAACTAAAGTTAACGTCTCGTTCTGTTGGTGGATGACCATCTTTGGTGTACATGCCGTCACCTGCACGTATAACGCAACCTATGCCGAGTTCTACTACATGTAGACTTTCGACGCCACCACCTTTTTGAATAAATGATATCAGAATGCCTCGCGAATATTTTTGCACGATCGCTGTTGTGTTCATGACGTTGACTTCGACTTCGATGCATGGCGTGTGTGCATTAATGATGACCTTAGCTTCCATTCGTCACCGTTCACCGTACCCTGGGCTTTTCTCCATAGAATAGAAAGGATAATATACCTTCTACAAATACTGACATCTCGTTCTTCTGGTCGTGGATTGTCCTGTTCATTGAAAGTAAACGTTGGGTCTACGCATTGTTTGGGTCTAAAGAATATATTGGGCGCCACTGCGCCCAGGTTCAGCACCCCTTTCGCGGCTGGTTAATCGTTGATACATATGAATGTGTCAGATGAGAACTTGCAGTTGCTCACCACCTCTCTGGGAGACAGAGTTTGCTCTCGAATTGTCAGAAATTCTGCTGTGTTGGGTCAAAAGAAATTGAGCTAGTTTTACAGTCCCTGTACCCTAGTTGCAGGTAGCAAGCAACCATCTATTCGTGCCTTCTACCGGCTACCTGTCATCGCGCTAAAGTTGTCGTACGCTCACCCACTTCGCGATACGAAGGTGCCCCTGAACACCCCAAGACAGAAAATTGTTTGGACATCCGTCCTACTTGAAAAATGGTACAGCACACGAGTACGAAGCTTCACGGTCATGTTGTACAGCGAGCGGCACCGACAGAAATTGATGGCGAAACCAGCAAGATCGACAACAATTCCTACATCACTTTGACTCTGTGGCGGGTTGTATTCTTGGCCCTCCCTCTATTTTGTTTCATCTACTTCGCCACGATGTGGTGGGGATATTGGAACCTACCGGGAACCTCAATGGCTGTACTTCTACGACCTTGGCTTGGGCACGGATAACGAGTATATCATTGTAATAGTCCGCGGGTGTTTGGGAGCGATTCATTTTCTCTACTTGTTGCCTGGTCACTCAGGAAGCAAAGACTCGTGCTTGCCGTCTACAAAAAACAATATCACACTACAGCCACTCGAGCACGCAAGAAAGGCCGACTGCGATGCTACACTACCAGTATCTACTACGCAGTCTTTTCACGAGACGGGCTCATTGGCGTACATGTACTTCGACCTGGTGTTAGAATGTCAAGAAGTGATTGAGACTGCATTGCAGACACAGCAATCTTACCACATACGTTTGTTACTACCGCGACCCAGTTGAACCGAGGATATGTCAGTCTGCTCGTTCTCAATTGCTGCTCTACAGCGCTCGTGTAGTCCGTTTTCCACAAAAGCCCTACCAAACGGCGATTTTACATGACTGTATTCTAGACTTAGTGACTTCCGTGGGCATATCGACGACGCTGCTATACATCTACTCACGCAATTTTTCAACTTGGCGCGCAACGAGTTTCCGTTGTACATGTACAAGTGGTACGAGGATATATGGGCCGTTCATGCAATCAGCAAGTTCCAACTCCTGCTCGTGACTACGTGGGGAGACTTGGTCATGTGGATCATTTACTCGCTGAGCAATATGAACAACCTCAAAAAGCTTTGAGTACAAAGTGCGTGCCCCAAACGGGTACTACATGTTCGAAAACTCCACCACAACCAGAAAACTGCAATTTTGCCTCACAAATTGACCCCGCCTGCTGTGAAATCGATCCATAGACGTAAATTGCAGTTTTTGTTGTCGATGTCGTCCCGGCTGACGCATGTGTTTTTCGTGTGGGGCACAGTCATCTTAGGTCTGCATCTACACGCCGAGGCTTCCGCAATGCCAAATGCAGGTCAAACTTTGGTTCAGCACCCAGCCAGCGTGCTCTCTTCTGGTTCTCGACTGCCACGCATCCAATCTCACTGGTACAGCGGACGAAATCATAGCTCAGTGGAATGACTTTCACCTAAGACGCCTGTCTGTGTGGCCATACGCCACTGTCCAAAGTCTGGAGGTGCCTACCATTTTGACTCATTTTACGCGTTTGAAAGTGCAGAAATTCTACAGCTCTACCATCAAACGCTGGAACGGAAACGCCGCAATATCGCAAGCGCACCACCCGAGCCTAATTATGCTGTTCCTCGTGCGCGTGAATATGACTGATGGCGAGCTCCCTCCTGGTCTTCAGGGAGATAAACTACCGCATTCGTTAAGCGACATTGAGTTCTGTGTCACCAACTTGCGTACTTTACCCGACGATTTTGACTTGAAATGGCCGAAGTTCGTGAGTATCTACTTCGAGGCTAGTAATCTCACGGAGATCCCTCCCGCTTTGGCGAGATTAGCCCCGTACGATCTTTCGCTTGCGCTGAATTCAATTTCGAGTATTCCTGCTAGAATTTTTGACGGTGATATTCGATACCTTCATGTTGGCGGCACAAGAATATCAGAGCTTTCACAAGAAGTCACTGGCGTATCTCACTCTCTTAACTACGAGTGGATAACATAAACGTGTCTTTCTTCTGGAATTGAAAATACAGACACGCTTCATTCCGACGTGCCCCTATTCTAACTACGAATTCACCCTACTGCTTGGATCTACAACAGGTCTACAATGGGTGGCAAACAACATTTTGAGTGTCGGGCCACGTAGGCGCATCGCTAACGCTGTCTAATGCGTCTGGGAAGAACTGGGCGAGACTATATCATGTGAACAAAAGTCAAGTACTGTGTATCCCTTAAGATGCGAATAACGGAATCAAGATTGCGTAGGGTCATTAGATTATAGCCAACATAGTGTTACATGTAAGGACAGACATGATTCACCGTCACCGTGTGATAATACAAAACTATTTGTACCCCACTCGGTAAAATAGTCCATGTGCAGAATGAGCTAAAGTTATCGGCTTCTGCTATAAATGCGTAAATTTTCCATCCGTTATCCTGTTTTCCGTACACCTTGACCATATCGCCCGCGTGAAGCCGATTTACTATGAAGCGTTGTGCTGAAGCCACTAAATGCCTTACTCAAGTCCAGCCAGATTGTGGGACTAAAGATTTGAACGACAGAGTCTTTTCGGATGTCACCCTGCGTCTCTGTTGGTTTGCCTTCGTCATACTCCACGCTTATTGCTGGGTCTATTTTTCAGTAATGGCGTTGGGTTACTGGAGTTTGCCGGAGACGACCTTGGATGTTTGGTTGCACCTGTACGGACTGAGTATGGGCAGCAAGCACGATCGAACCATTGCAGTCGTCCTGGGAAGTGTGGCGGTGATTCATTTTTGCTATTTGATATGGATACTTGGATGGTCACTTCAGAAGCGCAGGTTTGTCTTTGCTGTGTACGACATCTTTCCCCCTCTAAGAACGAATTCTGCGCATATGAACGAGAGACTACAACGCTACACTAGCCGCTTTTATCATGCTGTTTTATCAAGAATTGATCTTCTAGGTGTGGACGGACCATACTTTGACTTCGTTTTATTGTGTCGTGAGGTTGTGGAAACTGCACTTCAGACCCAACAAGCCTATCGAATGAGTATATTGCTCCCGCGTACACAGTTAAACCGATGCTATGTTGCTCTGCTGGTTCTTAACTGCTGGTCTACTGCACTCATACACTCCACGTTCCAGAAAATTTCGACAAAGCGGCGATTCTACGTTCTTGTGTGCGACAGCGTGCTCGATATCGTGACTTCTGTGGGTATATCAACAGTACTACTTGCAATTTATTCCTTAGATTTCGACGTCGAGCACAGCGAATTCCCAAGCTACTTGTGGTACGAAGACGTCTGGCTTGTACATGTCCTAAGTGAGTTCCAACTTCTGTTTGTCACTTCGTGGGGGGATTTGACAATGCGAGTAATTTTTGCATGGAGCATGGTAAGCAATTTGGACAACATGAAGAAACTTTTGTGCTCAACGACCCCAAGACCCACGTCACCAGAGAAGAGAAATCCAAGTATTAACCGACGAATTTCTTCAGTCGTCCCCCTCCGCCCGAACATGGCAGATGTTGAACACGCTTACAGCAAGCAACGCTTACAAGCTGTGGCAGAATCCCGAATGATGCAAGTATTTTTCTTCCTGTGGGGTGCCGTTCTCTTGATCCTCCACTTGTACGCCGAGTCAATACCAAGTCTCCCGCAATGTGCAATGCAAGTGAAGCCGTGGGGTACCTCTGACCAAGCATGCTCTCTTTTCGTGTTAAACTGTTCTGCGACCAATATCAGCGGGAGAGCCGACGAAGTTACAGCCCAATGGAGTGTTTTTGATCGCAGGACTACGTCGGGTGTAGTGATCCGACATTGTCCTGACCTTGAGGTACCGGACATGCTAACCGAGTTTTCGCGACTTCAGCTATTGAAATTGTACAACACAACCATTACGAACTGGAATGAAAGTGCTGCTATTTCACAAAATTACCATCCTAGACTTGTCATGTTGTTCCTAGCACGTGTGAACATGTCAGATGGTCTTCTTCCTGCCGGTCTCCAGTCCAATAATTTCCCTAAAGCACTCATGGACATCGAATTCTGTATCACAAATCTTCGTACACTACCTGACAATTTGGATTTAAAATGGCCGAAATCCGGGACAATCTACTTTGAGGCAAGCAATTTGACCCAAGTTCCAGCCTCACTAGTAAGACTAGCTCCCTATGTTCTTTCCCTTGCGTTGAATCCGATCTCAAGTATCCCCGATTCGCTGTTGCAGAGGAACGCCGGTTATCTCCATATTGGAGGCACCCTTATCTCAGAATTACCGAAGACTGCCAACGTGTCTCCCTTCTATAAATTTCGCGTGGATAATACCGACGTGTCATTCTTTTGGGACTGGATTGATCCTATGGTCGCGAATGCAGGTGTCGTGTATAGCAATCTTCCCACAATTTTAGCAACGGGTTCTCCGTATTGCTTGGAGCTACAACACATTTTTGATGGCAACCAATCCAGTTTTTCCGTACCGCGGCATGAAGAGCAGTCAGTAACCTTGTCGGACGCATCTCCAAAGAATTGGGCGACTTTACAGAAAGCTGTATCGTGCCAGCCATGGACAAGTACTCTGTACCCTATCGAATTCGAAGATGGCTACAGCAAGATCAAAATTTAGTTAAGCCTGAACAAAAATGTTAGTTACCAGCTTGTACATATAATAAAGATAATGGGATCAGCGAAGAATCAAGACATGTAGTGATACCCCACCCAAAGCACATTTTATACTTGAAGTATTTACTAAGTTTAATTTATTGCTACTAAGTATACTAAAAAACAAAACGTGAATACAATTCAATTTGAGCCCTCGCAACCATAAGTTCCGCAAAAATAATTTGTAAACGAATCGGGTGAACCGGATGCTGCTAAATTTATCGGTGTCCTGTTCACCCACACAACCAGATTTCTGCTCTGCTGATGATTTCACGTGCTCCAAGTTCGCTCGGTTGGTGACATCAATGGACACCACAGTGAATTGGTCTCACCTGTTGCCGTTCGCTTCTGCTGGTTTTGCTTCTTCTCTCTCCACGCCTTTTGCTTAATTTATTTTGCGACGGTGTCGTGGTGCTACTGGAATTTGCCCGGGTCTCTCTTGGATAGATGGTTAACTATCAACAATCTCGGTATGGGGTCGAGGTATCATCACACGGTTGCGATCGCTCATGGATGTGTAGGCACACTGCATTGTGTCTACTTGGTCTAGATCATCGGCTGGTCACTCAAGAAACAAGAGCTAGTTTTTGCTGTTTCGACTGTCCACCGCTGGCAACTCACGGAAAACGGTTCACCGCTGGAATCATAAAGTAAACACTGCCTATCGCTCAGTAATTGCCAAAAGCAGACTCCTTGATGTCGACGGCCCTTACTTTGACTTGGTTCTGCTGTGTCGAGAAATTGTGGAGACTGCGTTGCAGACTCAGCAGGCTTACCGTTTAAGTTTGCTTATCCCACGTACTGAGTTCAACCGCGGTTACGTTGCGCTACTAATTCTTAACTGTTGGTCTACAGTTCTCGTGCACTCTTTTCCGATGCGCACAGGACGGCGGCGGCTTCTTGCACTCGTTTGCGACTGTATCCTTGGCATGGTGACTACTGTTGGCATTTCAGCATTAATTTTAAGCATCTATTCCAGAGATTTCGATTTCGAGCTTACTCAATTCCCACCGAATATTTGGTATCAAGATGTGTGGGTTGTTCACGCCATGAGTGAGTTTCAAATGCTACTGGTGACATCATGGGCCGATTTAATCCTGAGAATGTTGTTGCTTTGAGCATGATAAGTAACATGAACAACATGAAGAAGCTTTTGAGCATGAAGAAGTTGCCAACGAGAAGAAAATCAAAACCTATTCAAGTAACAGCTGTCTTGCCCCTCCATCCAAGCTTATCAGACGTGGAAAATATTCACAAGCAAGCTAGATTGAAGGCTGTAGCAGCGTTGGAGTCCCGACTGGCTCGAACGGTCTTTTGTATATGGGGTATTGTAATCCTTGGCTTCAATTTATACGCGGAGTCAGTTCCTGATCTCCCGCAGTGCAAGATGCAGCTAAAACCTTGGTTTACTTCTCAGCCTTCGTGTTCTCTATTGGTTCTCAATTGCTATGAATCACAAAATTATCGGTGCGGAGAGTGAGATCGTAGCTGAGTGGAGCGCTATTAATCCATCCACTCCGGTCCGGATTCTAATGCGTCATTGTACAAGACTCGAAGTACCCAGTGCGCTGACAAATTTTTCCAGGCTAAAAACGCTGAAATTTTACAACTCTACCATCACGAGCTGGAGTGAAAACGCAGCACTCTCTCAGAAATACCACCCAGAACTCATGATGTTGTTTTTAGTGCGTGTGAACATGACGGGCGGTGAATTTCCAGCTGGTCTCCGAGGAGATGATTTCCCTCACTTACTACAAGACATCGAATTCTGCGAAACAAATTTACGTGCGTTGCCAGAAGACCTTGATCTAAAATGGCCTCAGTACGCGAGTATCTACTTTGAGGCCGGCCAGTTTACAGAAGTTCCGCCTGCTCTAGCAAGACTGGCCTCGTATGATTTCTCAATCGCAAAGAAACCAATCTCTAGTATTCCTGCCTCGTTATTCGAGGGAAACGTTGGATTTCTTCACGTTGGTGGGACCCTCATCTCTGAACTTCCCAGACTAGTGACAAACGTTCCACCTTTCCTAAAACTTCGAGTGGATGGCACGAATATCTCCTTCTTTTGGGATTGGGTTGACCCTATTGCTGTCAATGCTGGTGTTGTGTTAGCAGACGTGCCTACCATTCTAGCTACAGACTCTCCGTACTGTAGGGATCTACAGCGCATTTATGACAAGGAGATAACCAGTTTTTCTTCGCCGTGGCACGAAGGACAGTCTTCAATTTTGTCAGATGCATCTGTAGAGAACTGGGAAGTGCTGAAAAAGGCTGTTTCGTGTGAACAGTGGCCAGAAACTTGGTATCCTATTGACCTTGAAGACGAGTACAGCGGGATCAAGGTGTAGTATTCCAAAGAGGAGGGCACTTGCTCCTGCTAAGTAAACTTTCTACCAAGGCATCATTCGCCAACGTATTATTCTGTCTATAAATCGACTATACAGACTACTGTTCTAGCAGCATGTGGCATGCGAGGTTGATCGTATCAAATTGAACAAGATTTTAGCTAACAGGAAGCCATTAGCGTTGTAAGTTTGTATTATTTGATCTCGGTTTGGCTCTCTTCGTCCAGATCAGTACCGAGGTACACCAAGCCGAACACACGGCGTTAATCGAGCACACGCTACTTGTCCGCAGATATCCGGTTGGGAAACTGCGCGTCGAACAATTTCAAGGCTTCCATGGTCTCACTTTCCCATTCGTAAAAATTATCTTCCAGGTAGGTTTCCAACATCGAAAGGCTTGAAGATAACGACTTAAGTTCCTTTGTCAGGGCTGTACGACACCCTAACTGTAGAATTTGAATGAGATCACCCGTTGCCTTGTCCAGCCACGCATACTCGATGTTATGCACTGGAACACTCGAAATCGACTTTGCCATAAACTCCGTAGCACAGCTAAAACGTGCCGTGATATCTTCGTCTGGATTCTCATCATGCTGTAGAAGCTCATAGAAGGCAGCATTGGCTGTGGTAGCAATTAACTTCAGATCAGCGAGGGCCTTTCCGTGGCTAGTGGGTCATTGACGGATTCGGTGATATCAACGACCAGCGACTTGGCCATTGAGGCAGCCTTAGCGTACTCCGTTACGATAAACTTGGCTTTATCAGAAGAGAAGCGGGGCGCAGGTCGCTTTAACTGTGGATCACTACTGTCCTAGTCTGCTCGTGGTCTTTTCTTGCTGTTAGTATTGCCGATTCTGCTGGAAACTCCGCGGGGCCCGACCTCTCTCTCGCTGGTCATATCTGTAGTCATTTTTCCATCCTGTGTAACACATTTCATACACCTACGATTACACGTTAATCAGTGCAAATTAGTCCAATAAAAATTGCACACTCAGCACTTACTCAAGTAGCTCCGCAGATATCCTGTTTGGAAACTGTGTACTAAACGCAGACGGGGTTCGAATAGTCTGTTGCAGATTCGCTCCTCGAAAATTGTCGCTGCTTAGTGAAAATCGCTTTATCCATCCAGCAAGTCGCTCGGAAATCAGTGTCAGTTGTCCCCAACTCTCCTCACTTCGTGCCTCACAAGCATTACCTTTGAGCTTCTGGGAATATTCGATGCAGTCAAACTGAAGTTGGGTCAACAGCCGACGAGGCCAAGGAGCTAATTTCACTGCATCCAGTTCGCTCGTCTCCAGCAAGTTGTCGATGGTTTTTATGTCGTTCAGCATGTCCCGCAGGTAGTCAGGGACGTGTGCACTGCAATACTGTTGCAGCTGACTACAGCTCTTCTTCAGCGGGGCAAGCACTTGTATCAGCTCGGGTTCTTCAATGCCTTGAATAATAAAGTTACATGCCGCAACCATTTGCTCGATCCAGAGTCGTCGAATGTATTTGGGATCGTTACCCGTAACAACAGCAGTCAGGCGTGTGAAGATATCTCTGAATTCCATCGCAGTTTCTGCAGTGTAGCTTCCTGTTTTTACGGAGCGCCGAAAACTGTTGGTTGAAGTTGCTGCCATCCGCTTCATTTCTTTAATTTGAGTTTCCAGTTCCTTTTCACTCACATCACCTTGAATTTTTGCAATAGGCTTCGCATGCGCCTGGGTTACTTTGCCACCATATTCGGCCTTCTCATCCACTGATGTAAAGGCAGAGTCATCAGTTTCGCCACTTGTCGACATATCTGCCGTGGACTTCTGTCCCATCTCCAGATTTTGATTGCCAGCACCATTAACGGCCGATGACGTCGAAGTGTGCGTTGCATTTTCCACAAGGCGACTCGAAATACGATTTGTCTTCGTTCTCTGCGCCATGCAGATCATGCTCCTAAACCCAAACAACAGCAAGAGTGTTTTGTCAATAATGTAAAGAACCCACCCGGAGCACTAGCATTGGTCACTTACTCCAGTAGCTCCACAGGTATTCTGTTTGGAAATTGTTCATCAAATGCACCCAAAGTATGTATGGTCTGTGTCATATATTCTGCAGGAAATTGCTCGTGAGCTACCGGTAGTGCTGCCTGTTTGATCCACGTCGTTAGTCGCTCACAACTCAACGTCAGCTGTTGCCATCGCTCTTCATTTCGTGGAACAGAGCCATCAGCAGCCTGCTTAGCAGAATACTCCATGCAATCTTATCGAAGCTGGTCCACCAGTAATCGAACCGAGATCGCTAATCCACTCGAGTCTAGCTCGCCCTTTTGCTGCAAATACTCGATGGACTTCACATCCTTGATCGTATCATCCAGATAGTCCGAGTAGTGTGCCGCACAGTACTGTCGTAGCTTGAGGTAACTCTCGCGCGCAGATGCAAATGTTTTCAAAAATGTAGAGCTCTTAGTCATCTCTAAATTGGCGTTAAAAGCTGCCGTCATTCGCTCGATCCACAATCGACAGTTGAATGTTGGGTCGCGTCGTATAGCCATCAACATGAAGCGTGCAGTGTCGTCGTTAAGGGAAGCAACGCTCACTGTGTCGCCGTTCCCAGTCTGAAGACAATGGCGCAGTGCCGTGCTCTCAAGCTTGCTTACATTGTCAGCCCACTTTTTCATGTATGCAATTCGCTTCGGTAGAACATTGTCTAATTCGTCAGTCTCTCTGCAAACTGTGTCATTTTCCATTACTTCACATTCATCGCGCGCAACACCTACATTATCCCTTGACATCTCTGTCGTTGGCTTCGCATCAGCTCTTGCTTGTTCCATGTCCACGTCCGACTCATATGTTCCTTCGTCTTCACAACCGCTTGTGATTATCTGTGCATCAGTCTTTGAGGGTATTCCTACCACAGACTCCGTATCTTCCGCATTTTCCTGTGTATCTTTGTCCTCACGTGAGTCCGTGTCTTCTGCCATTGAATTCGTATTTGCATGTGCTATTCCGCCTTGTACAACCGCACCACACGTAGCAACCTCCTCTTCTGGCTCATTCTCTTCGCATTTCGATTCTTCCTGACCTGTCGTCATTTCATCCAGCGCCTGTGCCAGTTCTATCACTTCCACGTCAGACTCACGCATCCCTTCACCATTATTTCGGTTGGCCTTCTCTGGAACGACTACATGTAGTTTTCTCTCTTTCGCTTCCACAACAGACCGAGGTGCTTCTTCCTTGCCACTGCTCGTGAGTCTATCTCCATGTACTACTGCACTCCTCTCGTCCTTTTGAGCCACAAATTCCTTCACTTCGTCTGATGACTCGTGACTTCCTTCATCTTCCCCACAGCTCGAAACCTCCACTGCAACCTTCATCGCCTCCATTCCACCCGCTGCAGGTGTCACATGTGTCGACTTCGCCGCTTCGACGGGTAAACATTCACTCATTTCTGCATTGTCACGACCACTTGACTCCTGTCCTGCTGCCTCTGTTTCTTCACTGTCCTGGACTTCATTCTCTCCTTCTGCACCGCCGTCAGGTTGAGAACATATCACTGTCTCCTCCACTTTAACGACACACGTCTCCTTCTCCTCCTGCTCGTCAACTGGCATAGAAGTCTGCGTCTCAGCCATAGAAACCTGTAGAACTTGGTCCTCGTCTTCACTTCTCGGCTCCACCTTCACCTTCTCCTCAGTCGTCTCCATCTCGTCGCCTTCATCCTCCGTCTCCGTCTCTCCGCTATCGTTCTCTTCTGCCTCTGCTGCCTCTGCCTCTGCGGCCAAACTCTTCCTGGCCAGTGACAGTATCTCGGTGGTCGAATTCTGCACTTCACTCTGCACCGACTCAATGCGCCCGCACACCAGCGCCAGTGCCGCGACCTCCTCCCATCCAATCGAATCCTGCTCGCTCTCCAGCCGCCTCAAGTGCAGTTTCACGGCCGTCGCCGTCGCCGCCGTCCACAGTTGCTGCTCCACGTCCTGCAGCCGCGCCAGCAACTGTACACGATACCTCAAGTATCATTAATTTCTAACCATATTCCTAACGTACTTTCAACCAACCACATCAATATGTCTATTTCGACCAATCACAAATATTCGTAGCTACTCGTTCTTGCCATTCCGTCACTTCAAGCCTCGAGCTCAAATAATGCAGGTGGAGGAAGACCCGAGCAGTCAATTCGTCGACTTCACGAACGCCACGGACTCGGAGCAGTTCGTCTCGGACGTGGAGCAAACTCTCATCAGCTGGCAGCTGGCCAATAAGGGCCACGCGTCGCTTGAGGCCTTGACTGCGGCGTGTCCGAAGCGTCTCTCGGCCCCCGTTCAACGTCATTCCGCAGCTTTAGACGCCGCCGTGTGGACGAAGGAGCTCCAATTCCAGCCGCCAGGACACAAGACGCTTAAGAGTTACACGCTCACTCTGTTCGTAGCCAGACACACGGACCAGGAGGAAAAGAAGAAGGAGCAGGAGAAGGAGGAACAGCCATTTACTACCGGAAGAAATAGTAGGAAGGTTAAGAAATGGCAGGAAGGACTGGAGCATTTCACGCCCACGATGCTGTCTGTGGCCGATGCCAGTCGGGGCTTCCAATGGGGCGTGGAGGGGGAACACGAGAGTAGTGAGGGGAGTAGGGAGGAGGAGGAAACACGCGCCAGTGTCTCGTACTACACGTCGGTGTTCGAGGACGACGGAGAGCCCGTGTTCAGCAGGAAGACGGCGTTCAAGAACGTGCACAAGTGGTTCGGAGTGGACGAGTTTGTGTTGCTGAGCAGGTCGTCGCCACACGAGAAGAAGAAGCAGACGGACGGGACGAAGGCTGGTGCTGCAAAAGACGGTGACAGGGATGGAGAGGATGACGAGGAGAAGGTGAATGTTGAGAGGGAGAGGGAAGGGGAGACGCACGATGAAGAGGAAGCTGGAGAAGGGAAAGAGAAGGACGAGGATGAGGAAGAAGATGAAGACGCTATGGCGGATATTCAGGTTGATCAGAACGAGGCGGGAATGTTGCTGTCGGCTCTTAATATGGCGCTAAACAACTGCAATTGTACGATTCCCGTGTTCGTACCGGTGTTTGAGCCCTCTCGTGGCACGTGGATTGGATCAGCGGTACCTGGTGCTACTGGCAACGTGTCACTGTCTTTTGAAACGGACTCCGTGCCGGAGCTGAATCCCAATCAGAGCTGCATCAGCGGCCTGCTCGACTTTTTCAAGGTCAAGTTGCAGTTGTCGCCGCAAGTCGAAGAAAAGTGTCGTGTTGAGGCGGACGAGTCGGGGGGTCTCGCTGTGGGCATGATGGTATCAGCCTCCTTTGGGTATTCATGGAATCGAACGAGCGATCCCCGTGAGGTGGCGACACCGGATAAACCTCTAGCTTGGAGAACTTTGGAGTCTCAGCTGCCAACCAAGGACCAACACCAGATCCGGCAGATTACAAACAAGATCTTTGGTGAAGACCACCCTACTCCAATATTGGGGGCGTCCACTACTCCTTTAGATGGAATGGACCTCACGGTTAGTTGGCCCCAGTTGCGTGAAGGCACGTACGTGGACAATGTGGTGCACTCAACGCTGGATCCAAGTTCGGCTCCTCAGTGGGTGCTGAGCGTGCGCTTCCAAGATCTGCTGTCTGACAACCAGCGAAAGCCGCAATTACCGCTAAGCAAACAAATGGCGAACCTTGTACAAGTCTATTCCAACTCGAGGGAATTGAACAAGGACATTTTGGTGTCCGAGTTGGCGCCACCTATGCCAATCGCTCCTTCACCATCTAAACTACTTGCTATCCCTACTACGCTGAGTGCTAGTGGGTCCAGTGAGGCTGCAGCAACACAGCCACCACCAAGCATTCCTGAGTCTATTCCGGCTGCCCGTGCTGCTGTCGTACTCGGCAATGCCATCTCAAGCTTAGTGTCTGCCGCCACGTGGAAAGGCTCAGATGTGGAGGATATTCGACGGATCGTCTCGGAGTTATTTGATGAAGAAGAAGGAAATGAAAGTGGTGAAAATGAAGAAAGCAGTCACGAAGTCAAAGGAATCGCAGGCGTTTCTTTAGCGAGCATGCCAAGCTCCATACAGCATGGTGCGCCATTGGGAGAACTTGTGTCTATCTTGGCCACTAGGATGGCGCAACTACGTGAGTGCATTCAACTGGACAAAGATTTGTACCATGCGTGGCCTAACGTATTTATTG
This sequence comes from Phytophthora podocarpi, assembly GCA_001314375.1. Classification (NCBI taxonomy): domain Eukaryota; phylum Oomycota; class Peronosporomycetes; order Peronosporales; family Peronosporaceae; genus Phytophthora; species Phytophthora podocarpi. The sequence continues at coordinate 17,552 of LGSN01000342.1, read as the reverse complement.
TGCTCGTGAATTGTGGTTTGTGATGACAAGCAGACGGCATCAACTCTATGTCATTACTGTGGGTTGAATTTGTGAAAGCGTTGAGAGAGCGGTGGTTTCAACAGCAATTGCTTCCGTTCATGGTGCGGTATACTGTACTTCTGCTCGTCTGTTGGTATCGTTAATACTGACGTTTGTGTTTGATAAAATACTTCTTGGCGAACAGAGTACCAGCACTGAAGAAGGAGGTGTCGATCACAATACGAACTCGCACTCTTTGGACGCACTTTTCCTGCTGGACTCAGATGCGATGCAGCTACCTCCGCCAGACTTCCGTCAGTGTCTCCTGCACCAGAAGCTTCAGTTACTGAACTGCTGCATTCTCAGGTGAAGCAGAACTCGCCTCTTGTTCTTCCAATCTTGTACTTCAGTACAGTTCTTGAAGCATATCAATGCTAACGTTATGCCTGCGTCTACTGTAAACTTTGTTTTTTCTGTGCTTTTTTTTTAGAGAAGCGCAAGAATCAAAGCCAACTTCAATCGCTAGGATCAAACCAGTCCACACAAGACAAGATAGTTCTGACGCAGAAGGTGCTGCCACTAACAGTACATCAGCTGTGAAGGGAGAGGAAGGCGACGATGAAGTTGACGGTAGTCCGAGCGACGACGAATTTTTTGATTCGATAGAACAAGACAACACGCCTTTGCCGTCACCGCCTCGGGCAACGAGGCGTCCTGAGGGTGTTCTCCGTGAAGTACCCGGGGTTGTTTGTCTTCAGACAAGCGAGCCTCTATCGGAACCTGTGACCCAGACGGCTGTGCCAATGACAGAAGATGTAGCGAAGGAACAACAGGACCTCCTTACTCGCTTAGGCGTAAGTGTGGAGTCCGATAAATTGAGGCGACAAATCCAGAGCACGGCGCTGATCTCGGATATGCAGGCCTTCAAAGCTGCCAACCCGCGCTGCTGTCTTGCAGATTTCATCCGTTGGTATTCGCCGAAGGATTGGATTCCGTTCAAGACTTCTATTGACCCAGGGTTAACTGACTTGCCGCCAGAAGGTCGGGGAGTGTGGTGGTTTGAACAACACGGCATGCTTTCGGAGCGAATGCGTTTTGGACCAGGTCACGAGCATATATGGCAACAAATGTGGGAAACAAGTACGCCGATGCCAGCAAGTCGCCAGAAAAGGTCGTTTGATCCGGTACAGGAGTCGGAAAAAGTTTACCACTACATGGAGACACTGTCACCGCACGAACTATTTCACCAAATGCTGGCGGGTGCAATTTCGAGTAGTGTATTCGCCCTAGAGACCGCGTTGCCAGTGCGTGTGTCGTCTCAGACGTTACCAGTGGTTCATCGCGCGTTGCAAAACCTTCGTTCGCGTGGAAATCGTGCTATCGCCTTGTTGGATGAAGCTTTAGCAGAGTCACAAGTGGCGTTTCCTGCTGCTGGCAGAAGCAAGCAACAACGCGGTGATGGCCACGAACAGTCGATGGCAGCTGCCCATCAAGGTCAGCAGCTCCAAGTTGCATTTGAAATGGCGTTGGACGCGTGTTGGAAGCTCGTGCGTTCACTTGAAGGTGTAGAAGCGTTGGTGACGAAGACACTGGTTCTGCTGCACTACTTTCCAGCGTCAAAAGAGGAGCAGAGCACTCTAGCACTCGTGAATTTGCTACTCTTGCCCTCGCTTCCGCACCAGCAACAAGTGGAACTCTCAGATTTGCTGAAGAAGGACAACTTACGACAGCTAGTGGCTGAGCTTGTGCTGACCAACCCAACGCTTGCTGAGGCAGGACCCATGACTGTACCCGTCCAGCGTGAGTATGTTCTGCGGTGCATTTGTCCTCGTCCGTTTCTGCGAGAATACTATGGTGATTCAGCAATCGACGAGGAAGATGTTGAAGTGGGTGAAATGCAGCCAGAGCAAGATCTGGAAGAATCTCCGCTCGTGGTGTGTCGTATGTATGCAGCATTCAAGAAGAGCACCGTGCGCTTCGCGTTGGTCCTGGCTGAATCGGAGTTCTAGGTGGAAATATGTTGGTGGTTTTCAAGCGTTTTATCGAAATTGCGATGCCAGCAGCAAAACCTGAAGTGTCTAGTTGGCTGGAGAGCGATGAAAAGATGCAACATCCTTGTTACGGTGTCTGAGCAAGATAACGCCAAAAACGAGAGAAATCTAAGGCTAAACGTGATAGTAGCTGGTGGAGCGAGCATTTTTTCCCCAAGCAAGTGATTTCTAGGCCAAGAAATCACGATTCACGTGAATACTATTGCTTCGAGGGGAAATCCTCATCTCTGTCGATGTTCAACAGCTTAGAGAGAGATCAGTAGTCAGTGGACTGTTCGCCACTGTCAGTCTTGAGGTCCCAAACGCTTTTGACAGTGTTTTCGGAGATGACCAATTCCATTGCTTCGATTCGACTGCTAATAAACGCATCCGAGGTGAGCTGGGAAGTGTTAGATGTACTTTTGGCTGTCGATTGTGGATATTATTCACTTCGCTACAAAAGAATGGAATGTTCAAATGCCTAAAGAAGGGACGTCCCACAGGTTTTGAAGACGATGAGCTATAGATAAGGCGGTTATCTTCATTATTTACGGCTTTTATTTCCCGACAGGCTTCAAGCATGAGTCGGGCTGCTCGATGGTCTGCGCTACATGGCACTCAGTATATGAATCTCTCCTTCTGTGGGTTTGCTTTCTGGTGGTTCACGATTCTTACGGTACATCTTGTCACTTGTGTGTACAATATCGGATACGTGAAGCTGTACTGGGGGTTCGAGTTAACCTTGTTCAGTTATCTTCTCGAATATAAAAATATCGGAATGCCTCACCAAGCTTATCACTCGATCGCGTACGTTTACATGGTGTTGGCTGGAGTACACGGCTCGTGCGGAGTAATGATGATTGCTGGTTCACTTTGGCAACGTAAGCTGACTTTCTCGCCGAGACGAAGGAAAATAAAGATAAAGTCGAGTAAAACTATTCGCGAGAGAAATATCGTGGATGCAGGTGATACCAACCAACCTGCTATAAAATCAACAGCTCAAGTCATGCGATTTCTTTCGGCTGTATACCATAACCTTGGAAGTCATCACGGAATGTTCGGTGTAAAGGGAAAACATTTTCACATCATTCTCCTCTGCCGAGAGCTCGTTGAGGTGGCGCTACAGACCGTTCAAGCCATCCGAATGAGCAAATACCTGCCACGATTACTGTTGAATCGGTTCTATGTGAGCCTACTTGTTATCAATTGCTGGTCGTCTGTATTCGTGTATTCTCGCTGGTTTTGGGGTGACGAAGCTCGCCGTAGGTTTGCAGCCACTGTGTGTGATTGTGTGCTGAATCTGATGACTACGATGGGTGTCTCTCTCATCATAATGCTCAGTTATATAGAGGACTATGACGTCAATGACTTTGATTGGAAACTACTCGAAGACGACGACTGGTTTTCTCAAATGCTGAATGAAGCACGAGTGGTTTTGGTGATGTCGTGGTGTGATCTAGCTACCCGGGCCATTTTCTCGTTGGGTCTAGCTGCCTCTACTGCCGACATGAAAGCACTACTGCGCTATACGCCAACACACCGGAATCAAGTCACAAGTGCTGTCGGACCTACTGTAAGCTTAATCCGAATTCCAGCTCTGGCGGTGCCAGGCGGACACCACGAAGAAACACTAACTTCTGAAAAAATCCCCGCGCATCACTCTCGAAACAATCTCCAGCTGGTAGGCCGACCTTCTTCGTACAATAACACGGGGCTACGAACTCGTAGCAGTCGCATTCTACTTCAGATAGCACACTACGCCTTTGCTATGTGGGGTGTCGTGATACTTTCACTACACGTGCATGCTACCATGCAGTCACCGTTGTTGGAATGTACACCAAAAGTGTATCCCATGGCTGGGGCTCTCCCGTCTTGCTATGCCATGAAATTTAACTGCTATAACCTTGGCATTTCTGCTTCAAAAGAACAAATGAAGACCGAGTGGGACAGGTTCGACCGCAGCACAACCGTAAAGCTGCGTATTCTACATTGTCAATCTCTCGAGATACCCGACAGCTTCCGAGACTTTAGCGGACTGGAAAATATTGTGGTATACAACTCAACTATCGTGGACTGGGGTGCTACTTCCGCCATTACGAATACTCGTCATCCAAAGCTAGAGCAGTTGTCTGTTGTCCGCGTGAATATGACAGACGGCATCCTTCCCCTTGGATTTCAATCGCTTGACTTCCCTGCGTACCTCGGGCAGATCAAATTTTGCGAGACAAACTTGGAATCACTTCCCGATGATCTGGACTCCAAGTGGCTGGGAGGATCCGTCGTTTTCCTGGAGAACAGCAAGTTAGCTGCAGTACCCCCAGCTCTGGTTCGAGCACAGCCATACTATCTCGTGATAGCGGGGAATCCGATCACCGAGCTCCCATCTGAGCTTTTCGAGGGTAACATACAATATGTCTTTATCGGGCGCACCCAAGTGAAAGAATTACCAAACAATGTGACGCCAACGACTCTGTCACTCTTAGACATCACCAACACGAGCATCTCGTTCTTCCCGTCGTGGATTGAGCCGCTAGTCGAAGCTACAATAGGGATATCGCCTCTGTTGATTGCTGGTGGGTCAACTTACTGTTCTGACCTCGAAAAAATCACGAGTGGGGTCTCCGCCGACTTCAGTTCTCCGTTTCAGAGTGGCCAGTCTTCCCTGCTGATGAACGCATCCGAGGCAAATTGGGAACTGCTGCGTCAGGCTGTCGATTGCTCGCCGCCGCACTTGACGACCCAATTTTCACTCGACAATATGGATGTGACGTATGGCCTTGACGATACCAGCGGGGGTAGATAGTAGTCATGTTTTAAAATTGTGTGGTGTCGACAGAATATGCTACTCGGAGAGGGCCCTCGTGCTATCAATTTTGGATCGCAAACCCAGTGTAAAGTTTTCTAAGGGACACCGATGGCAAAACATTTCTACAGATGTAGCGGATACCGAAGGAAGTGAGCTCTGTCATTGAGAAATCCACCAAAGCAACAACGTGTACTGTAGCTACAATACAGGCAGATTTTAGTAAAACCACCTTAACACATCAGGTCTTGTCCTGACCACCATGTGCTTGAAGTTACACTACAACAAGCAAATCGACTAAAATGCGCGATTTGTACGCTCTCAACATACTGACGCCCAACTTGTCAAAAACGCGCACGTAGCACAGCAGGCTTCATCATCTGGGAGGTCAAAAACAAGTTTTCAGCCTCCGCTGCGTGTGATGATTCTGACGTCACGTTGCCGTCGATGCCTTCGTCGTCATGGGCGACTCGTCAAGGGACCCATTCGTCCACAGGTTGTGGGCATCCATTCCATCTCACCAAGTCCTACGATTCCGAACCGGCTAGAACTTGCATGGCAGGCCAACTTGTTGTCAACTGCAGAGACCAAGAGTCTCAAAATCGAAGTGAGTCGAAAGCTCCGTAAGTTACAGCGAACGTGCTGCACAACACGGTAAGGCAACGCGTGACGACAAGAAAAGAGAGTTGGATGCGTCTCCGTGTTGTCAGGTGCGCGTTCCAATATATCGCCTCGGTATATATATACAGACGTCGTTTTAACAACGTGAAGCTATCGGACGGCGCTTCCAAGGAGCATTTGCAGCCTATCGGTCGGTACTGCATTCAATCTGCGAAGCAGCATCGCACCCTAGTCACTAAGGGATACCTTGCGGCAGCTCCATTTATCTCGACGACATGGAGGTCCGACGCACTCGCTCATCGCGACGCAAAGAGCACGCTCAAGCATCTGCGTCGTCACCCGAAGCCTCACGCAGAGCAAACGTTGTTCGGAACGAGCCCAATCAAATGCCGTTGACGCGCTACGTCGGGCAACGCGGGGCACACTCTGAACGGCATACTCAGGTCAAGTGAATCCGCGTTCGTCGACATATCTCGGCGGGTGATGGGCGAGTCAACGGAGCTGATGTCTGGCCTGACAGAGTCGGGGCGGGTTCCGATATCGCTTCAACCGGAACCCACTGCACTGCACTCCATCCTCGCTCGCTCCTCTCATTCCGCAAATCGGCCGCTATACCTCACACAGCCGCAGCCATCCATGGGGAGCGACGCCACAGCTTCGGCCAGTGGCCTGGTCTTTAGTATCCCTTTGACGGCCGTCCACGGAAGTCGCGGCGTCGGTGCGAAGCGCGACTTCGACGTTGCGTCGTCCCCTTCTCAGCGCAAGAAGCGGATGCTGACACCCCCGCCGTCCGTTGAGACCGACTTGGACACGGCCTCGCCGCGCACGGACGTGAGCTGGCCATCGGACGACGAGCCCAACGAGCTGCTGCTGCTGGAGTTGAAGCGCGTCGACAACACCAGCCAGAACAAGACTCCGACCAAGTCCGTCAAGCAGCGCACCACTGCGTTCTCCACCGCCGGAATGAGCGCCGAAGCCATCAAGCAGCACAAGGCGCAGCGTCGGAGAGAGCAAGTACGCGCGGCATCGCGACGATGTCGCGATCGGCAACGGAAAGAGACCGAGGATCTGCGCACCAAGGTCTTCCAGCTCGAGGAGTTCATCGCTCACACGATGCAGTCGCACGACTGGGAGAGGAGGCAGCAGCACCAACAGATCCAAGCGCTGCAGCAAGAGAACGAACTGCTCGCTCAGGAACTGGCAGCGGCTTCGGCAGCCAACGTCCGAGTGGACGACATTGAGCCGGTGCCGCTGGACTCCCCCGTCAACCCGGAAGACAGTGCACTGCCTGATGACCTCGTGCACTGCATTAGCGACGAGGTGCCTCGCCAATGGAGTCGCGATTTGGTGTATCACGCCGTCGAGGACACGACACGACAATTGGTAGCAATGCTGGAGTCGCAGGTGGAGCCGGTCAAGTCCCCCGTCATCTTTGGCTGGCAGTTCGACTTCTGGTGCGTAGGCGACAAGTACTACGGCCGCAACCGCAAGTTCTTCCCCGGCGTCTCTGCATTGGAGCTGGGCAAGCGCATGCAGACGGTGGATCCGCAGCGATACATGGAGACGTTCCCAGAGGTGAAGAAGATGGAAGTTCTCCAAGTGTTCGACGACAACGTGTTGGTCATGAGGTTGGTGAAGGCTCTGCCGGGCAAAGTCTTCACTCAAGCCGTGAACGTTCGATTCTTGACAGACGCCGCACCACCTACCGGCTCCACGAGCCGCTGGGTGTACGCCGACCGCACGATCGACGAGCCGACGGACGGCGAGTACGCGCTGGAGAACGAGTGCAACGGCGAGTACGCGCTGGAGAACGAGTGCAACGGCTACGTGTTCGAGGACACGGTGCAAGAGCTCCAAGACGGCACGCGCGTCGAGGGCTGCCTGGCTCAGGGCGTGGGCGCGTTCGAGAGTGGTGGACTCGAGTGCAGTGTGCTGCTCGAGGAATTGGCCAAGGCGTTCTCCTCAGTCGTCATTCGATGGGAAAGTCTCTTCATCAACGACTTCTTCCCGGACGACGCCGACGGGTTCGCCGACATGGTCCTCGACCTGTGAGTTGGTACATGTAGTAATGTGTACATGTACATATCGATGCAATAATTGTAATTCACGTAAGTTATCTTGTCACGAAGCTACTTCAGCACAGCGAACCATTTCATTTCAAGGTGTTTAAATACGCGAAATACAGAGGAATGTGCTCCACGACATCTGGATTTGTGATCCGCACAGGACTTCAGCGGAATTCGAATTTTGTGTCTACGCCAAGAACAAGTGCAATGTAGCACACAGGCAAGTAGAGAATAACTGCATTGAACTTGTGGGCTTTGGCCATCGTTAACTGCCGAAAGCAAAATCACGCTAACTCGTTCGATAAGGTCCATTTTACACCAGCATCAATTGACGTACACAAGCTCATTTCGAATAATCCATCCTGGAAGTGTTCTCTGCCCATGTCCCCATTTCTGTAGTACACTCTTGTGTGTATTTTCGCATTTTCATTCGAACATGCTCTAATCCACGTTGCTGTCTTGCACCAGTGACCGCGAACTGATCTTCGATGGCGCACAAACGTGTGGAAATACGCTTCAAACGCAGTATCGTTGAGGCAATCGTCTTCCATCCCTCGTACATACCGTACCTAATTCTTTGTAGAACCAGCAGTTAAGCCAATCGACCCCGATAACTGGCAATGCATCGCATAATTTTTACCGTTGCGATCTCTTCACTCGAAGTACTCGCCCAGATAGAACAAGTGGGTTTTTAAGTAGCTCATAAATTCCAGCAACCGGTCGACGGAACCACAGAACTCGCTGCTTCTCCTTGATCGCGATATAACAGCGCCCATTTGCAGTTCTTGCCTGTTCCTCGTTCCTGGACTCCCGTGTCGAACTCATTTGATAAATATCCTTGAAATTTTCCAACACGAAACTTCTTTTAGTAAGAAAAACTTTGGGCCAGTATAGCCCTTGATGTCCTTCACCTGTTATGCAATCGTCGTCATTCCACCCCAGTAACCGCAAGAACTCTCCTTCGAGCGGCAGGTGGGCTTGCAATAATTGTAGTTCACAACAACAAATTAAAATTTTAGATCATGTTCTCCGGGATAGACGGCCCTGCCTCATCTCGGAGAATCTCGATTCACAGCACAACAGCGCTCTATGCCGACCAGGTTTTCGCGCGAATAGTGTGGTACACTATAACCTACTTCACATCATAGTCCTGCGCTGTATACTTATTCAAATACCCGGATTTTATAGTAAAACGTTACAGTTGAGACTATATCAGCGCATGAACCCGTCTAAACATTCTCTATCTGTTTTCACAGGGTTCGGCGCTGCAAAAACCAGTTTCAAAACATATCTCGAGTGCGGACAAGCAGACAAGCCCGAGAGGGGAGGCGGAACGAGGCGACAGACACACACAAGCCAAGTTGCACCGCGAGTGACAGCCACAAGAGATGGAGGAGCCACATCAGCAGGTCGCAGAGACAGCAGCGTCGCTGTCCGTCGACGTAAAGACGAAGGCGACGACTTTAGCCGAGCCGGAGCCGCAGCTCGACGAGTCCAGCAGCCCCACGGACGACACGACCACAAGCAAGAAGAAGAAGAAAAAGAAGAAGAAAAACAGACGCAAGAGCTTGGAGAAGACCGATGTGGAAGCTATACAGGGAAAGCTCAAGGTCAAGGACAGCCTCAAACCAGAGGAAGAGGAAGGGGTGTCTATTGAGGAGACTACAGTACATGAAGAGGTTTCTATTGAGAAGGAGACTGTCGTGAGGGCTGCTAAAGAGGAAGAAGAAGACAACCAGAAGCAGGATGAGGCTGGTGCTGGTGATGATGAGTTGGGACCTCCGTCCTTGGAACGGACGTCGTCGTTGGATACGCTCAAGACGACGGGGACGCGAGCAGTGGGGTCCCTGCTCTCGAGGTTTAAGGTGGGACGCAAGAAGCCGCTGCCGAGTCGGACTGAGTCGACGGCGAAGCTGGACCTGGTGAACCCGTCACCCGTGAAGACGGCAGTGAAACGACTGGAAGTGCCTGATGAGAAGAATCTGGATGACCTGCCTATGCGGACGAAGAGGGACTTTTTCGGTGAAGGGGAGCAGAGCATTCATGTGAGTGCTGAGAAGGACAAGTACGATGCCATGGAGAAGCAGAGAAGGGTAGAGAATAAGACCGAAGAGGCTGCGGCAGCTAAACACGCTTCGTCATCGAGCACCAAGTCGAGCGACGAGATTCAGATCCAAGCAGAGACGGGCTCGGAAGAAATTCAAGGGGCTAGTAGCTTGCTGCAGGAGTCTCCTACTGGCACTACGGACTCGGATGCTCAAGAGCTGACCGAGAGCATAAGTGCAGACTTCAAAGCTGAAATGCCGTCCGAAGTGACCACGTCGACTCTGTCTGAAGGTATCACTGATGAAACGACTAAGGTTGATGACGCAACAGCGATTCCTGCCCCGGTGGACGAAGTCGAATCTACTGTATCAGTTGTTGAAACGCTGAGGGAGGACACATCGATTACGTTGATGACCAATGGATCTGCAGATGTACAGGTCACCACTGCAGATGTTGAAAAAGACAATGTTTCCGCGCCAGTAACAGTGAATGCTACAGAGGAAGAGACGGAAGCTGCTCGAGATAGTCCTGATGTCACGAAGATTGAACCTGTCTCACTAAAGCTCGACCTCGACCTTGACCTCAATACTGACGCTACGGATGCGACACAAAACCAAGTTGAAGTGGAGTTTACTGGAGATGCCAAGCTGCAGTCGGATGAAGGTGCTGTCGAGCCTTTTGTGACTGAGGCGGTCGAGGCTGCAGCGTCGAATGAAAATGCACAGAGCGAGGCTGCGTCAACTGACGAGACTGTTGCTGTCGAACCCTTGGTGACTGCAGCGGTCGAGGTTGTAGCGTCCAACGAAAAAGCACAGAGCGAGATTACATCGACTAACGAGGCTGAATTGCTGTCAGTGAAGGTTACGCCGCCGACGTCAGAACTACTTGCCGAAGCTGCAGCGCCAGCAAAGCCAGAAAGAATGTCGCCTGTCAAGAGTCTTGCCAGCCGTTTCGAAGGAAAGCGTGAACAATCTCTAGACAACCTGAAGTTCCGCACTGTGCGAGAATTCTTCCCTGAGGAGCGCAGTATCCGTGTAGGTGCGGAGAAGAAAAAGTATGAGGCGCAGGCGCAGCAGCAGAAACTAAAGGCCAAGGCAGAAGAAGAAGCCAAGTCGAAGTACAAGATTGGATCAGGTTTCAAATCTCCCGATAAGGAAGTTACGTCAGTTGCTCCCTCACCCGAATTCAAGGCTACCGCTTCATTTGTTCAAGAGGCCGTGGTTACTGGCGAACCTGGTGCTGAGTTCACCACACCCAACACAGCTGCTAGTAGGAAAAAGTTCAGTTTTGATGAGGGACATGCAGCTACCAATTCTCCAAGCAAGTTCAGTGACGACGCTCAGCAGGCTTTGACACCCGTGAAAAGTATTGCCAGTCGATTCGAAGGCAAACGTGAACAATCGCTCGAGAATCTAAAATTCCGCACAGTTCGCGAATTCTTCACTGAGGAGCGGAGTGTTCGCGTTGGCTCTGAAAAGCAGAAGTTCGAGGCCCAAGCGCAGCACGACAAGTCTCTTGACAATCTAAAGTTCCGTACCGTTCGTGAGTTTTTCCCCGAGGAAGGAAAACGCAGTATCCATGTTGGTGCCGAAAAGGCGAAGTTCGAGGCTCTCACCAAACAACAGGAGGAAGCAACAAAGGCTGCGGAGCAGGTTAAACTGAAGCATGCTGCGCTTTCGGCAACTCCAACCACTGCGAATCTCGAAAGTTTCGAGGTGGCGTCTACTGCTGACGCAACGATTGAGACATCTTCATCGACACTTGACGATGCTCGCAATGAGACGGCAACAAGTGCTGCTGTGGGTACATCAGAACTGAAGGATGATGCAGTCGTCGAGCCGGCAGAAGAAAGCGTTGAAGCTGTTGTGGTTGGAGGTTTGAGTGCGGATAACGAAGCAGCGGCTTTTGTGGATAAATCTCCAGTGGAGACAGAAGCGAGTGTTATCTTGCATTCCACCGATACTGAGAGCGTCGCCATCAGCATCGAGGACATGCTTGCTGCCTCTGACGTACAGGGTCAAGCGGAAGAAACGGTGGATGCTGCAGTGGTCGAACCGGTTGCAGTTAGCAGCGAAAATATTGAGACGAGCGAGGAGGCCAAGGAACTCCACATCCAGCAACCCGAAGAGGCCAAGTTTGAGCAAGTGGCTGACAAGGCTGTTCTGGACGTTGATAACGGCCTTGTCGAGCTGGATCTCGGAGATGGTAATCAAGAAGAACTTGCAGACATTGATATCACCGAAGAGTCCCACGCCAGTAAACACGCCAACCTTGATATCGAGCAGACTTCAGAGAGCCAAGAAATAGTCCAAGAAATCGAACCAAAACTTGACAGTGAACTGGTTGAGCGAGATCTCGGGGAGACTGTCGTGGACAAGCTGGTTGAATCATGCGATGCTGTCACTAGAGACGGTGATGATGTCGACGAGCAGGTCAATAGTGTGCAAGCTGAAACTGGCCAAGAATCAGTCGAAGTAGTTGAGAAAAAGGCTTCAAACAACGAGCTGGTCGAGTTGGATTTTGGTGAGCCGGTCATGGGTAATCAAGGTGACTCCTCTGTCTCATCAATCAGCGAGGGCGCTATTGCCAGCTCTGAGGTTAAAAGTCTGGACATTGAGCAACCTGCAGAAAACCAAGAAGCGGATAGAGAATCCCAAGCTCAAAGCGCTCCGAGTGCTGAGAACAGACTCGTTGAGTTGGACCTGGGAGAGCCTGTCGTTGAAGCACCGAAAGAGCAGTTGAATCATGAAACGAAGGCGAAATCACGTCCAATGCTCACTACGGAGCGATCATTTGTGATAGAGGATGATCACACGATCGAGACCGAGGACACAGTTGTTGTAGGCGAACGACCAATGACGGACGGTGAAGATGAATTTGAACCCCTGTCGCCGACGAAGGCACGCCCAGCACACGAGTTGTTTGCTGGGATTACGTCGTCGAAGTCGAAGAAAATGCCGACGAAGAAGACCTCGACCAAGGCATCACCAAAGCTGACTCGCAAGGTGTCCACTGGATCGGTGGGATCTGCCAAGTCTCCACCTGCCAAAACCACAGTTCCTGTCCCTATGAAACGAGCATCAATTACTGCCCCGACTGCGTCTTACATGGCCAAGAAGGCGGCAGAAGCAGCGGAATTGCACAAGGCCTCGCCGCAGCTTAAAAAGAAAGGCTCAGCGTCGAAGCTCAAGGGCACAGTTAGCGAGACTGGATTCATTAAGCCTCCACCAGCTGCTCCAACCGTCCCCGTCCGCATGAAGCGAGCGTCCATCACTGCGCCTACTGCTTCGTGGCAGGCTAGGAATGTTTCGGACCACGCAGGTAAGGTAAGTCACTCTCAACCTGCCCCGAAAACTCACGCGTCGAAACCCAAGGGTACGGTTGGTCCGACTGGTTTTGTGAAGCCGATTCCGCCACCGACTGTACCTGTGGCGCCTAAGCGCGCGTCAGTCATGGCACCAACCGCTTCCTATAGGGCAAAAAAAGCTGCTGAGCATTCAGAGGATATCGATGCTGCAGTGCTCTCAGTTCCAGCACGGAACAAGAAGTACTTGAACGTGAAGAGCAAGGTGCTGGATGGAATCCAGTCTGGTTCGAAGCATGCTGTTACCCACAAAACCATCACAAAAGAGGAGTTTATCGCTGCTGAACGCCGAAAGAGTCTGGGATCGGCTGGGGTGAGAGTCGTCTTGGATGTAGTTGATCGACGCGCCTCTCTCACTGCTCGAGCAGCTATTGATGGACCACCTGAGCCGTTTATGCGGTCGGCACTCTCACGCAAGAAACTAAACTCGACGGTTCCTCGTTATATGAATTACGAGAACACACCAGGCTACTCTGAACGGGCTCGGCAGCAGTACGAGCGTCGCAAACGACTAGAGGAGGAGAATTCTGCGAAGTCTGAGAAGCGTCAGCGTGAGTTGCGTACGTTTTTCGCCGATAAACAGCAGAAATCGCTGATGTCGAGTGCAGATGAAGTGCGCCGCGGCTTGGAAGCTCACGAATTCGCAACACTAGCGAAAGAGAGTGAGATTGCTGTACAAAAAGCTTTAAGGGAGGAAAGACAACGAACTCACCCTACTCGTAGCCACCACCGAGCTTCTCCGGCTACCTCTAGCGCGGGCGCTTCATCGTCGAATGGTGTGCATTCCCGTACATCAAAGAAGTCATCCGTGTCCTCTATCGCAGAGAAGGGTGAGGCAGCGTCTACAGTGGAATCAACTGTAGTGGAGACGGAAGAAGTGATGGAGGCAACAACAGTCGTGGCAGAGGAGACCGTCGAGTTGTCACAAGAAGAGGCTATCACAGAGATGCAGGAGGTTGTCATCGAGGCGGCACAAGTCGATGAGCAGACGACCCCTGTTCCTGTTGTAGACGAAGATCCGGCACTTGAGCACGTGGCCAAGAAGATTGATTTCGACGAGGCAAGCAGCGACAGTGACGAGAAGAATGTTTCGAACGAGTAGACTCACGGGAGATTAGGACCGTTCGACATGCTTTGCGCGATGGCAGCGTAGCGTAATGGGAGGGACAATGTCAGTGCTTTGGTGATTGTTATTTGGATGCGCGCAGCTCGCTATTCTTGATCTACACAACGGACGGCGTCGAGTATCCCGATTGTAACGCCTTCAGGAAACTTGGAGCTCGATCATGGGCAATAGGTTGGCGTCCATTGTCGACTCCATCGTCGATTTCGTGGCTGATCTCTCTGAGAAGCCTCAGATCCGTTCGTTGCTCAAGTGGCGCTCCAAGTCGAAGAAACAGATTTTCGAAGAGAAACTCCAGCCGCAGGTGGCTGCAGCAGTTCGACACAAGTCTGTTGTGCGTACCAGTTTAGTTGTTCCAGGCTCTGAAGATGTGCCGCAAATATTCACTAGCGCTCGCTCTCTGAACGTGGAATGGAATCTGTGCGACAAAGTGGACCCTGCTCGACGCGTAGATGTCGTCAGTGACTTTAAACTGCTTCGAAAGCGAAAGAAAGGTCTCTTCGTGGACAAGAACACTCGACTACACGTGCATTGCGATACGCGAACGCTAGCGCAGAATGAACTGGAGATCATGTGCTACATTGCGAACTACTGCGGGACGTACAAGCAACCAATCCACCGGAATATCGTTCATCTTCTCGGTTACTACTCCGCCAGCGACAGACTTCATGAGATCATCGAGTTCTGCGAGCTTGGCACTCTCATGAACGCCTACATTGAAAGCCCCCAAGAAGGGTTACGTCTCAGGTTCTCACCCTCGGAAGGTGAAGTGTGTGACGCCATGTTTCAAATCTGCTCGGGTCTTCAATTCCTTCACGAACATGGTGTTGCTCATGGCAACCTTGGTCTCGAAAATATCTTCGTCACCAGTGACAACATCCTGAAGATCGGCGACTTCGAGCATGCGACTTTTGTGGGATCTGACAACCAGCAGCAGTCGCTATCGAAGTTGTCTCCTCCACCGCTCAAAACTTACGTCGCTCCAGAGATTGAGGCGTGCAAAGTTGGGGAACGTCTAGACCTTCAAAAAGCGGACGTGTGGTCTGTGGGGATCATGTTCATTCTGTTGCTTACTAAGAAACCTCTTTTCGACGCTGCTAGACCGGACGATAACGGCTTTCACATGTTCTCTCGCGTGGGTCTGCGCTCCTACTTGAAAGTGATGTATCTCGAGCAGTCAGCGATTTGTAAGCTGTCAGACGAGCTTATGGAGCTTGTTGAAGGACTTCTTCACTTAAACCCAAAACTACGCTTTACAATGCGCGAGGCACTGGGAACCAATTGGCTCAGGAATGAAAAACGCTCTAGCAGAATCCAGTCGCGCGCGGATAGTTTGGCACTCCCTTCATTTCAGAGCGAGGCTGTAGTTGCGCACTCACTTCACAACGATAGTCGCAAGCAAGAATGAAGAATTAAGCTATTCATGAGCTTCAGCGTCCATATTTTTCTGCCTCCAAATCAGTGAACTCTACTTGTAGTGTTATGCGGCAATATCACGCGTTTATTCCTTAGCGAACGTCTTGTCTTCATTCCACCCGTCACACGGGTAACTAAAGTCAGAAGACATGGTGTGAAGTTACCCTCGTTGGTAACGCTCGAAGCTTTCGAGTTCGGATTACTTGCTAGCTTGATTTCGAGATCTACGAAGCTTGAAGGTTTTAATCGATGCACAAAGCAGTCAATATCGTGATTTTCCAACTATATGTAGAAATAAAACCTCACGTCCTACCATTCACTCGTGCATCCTTTTGAGATTTGCTGATGCACACTTACTTGAATCCGATCCAGGTTCCTACGATACATGAGCCAATATTCAGGGTAATTTACCATTAGCAACGAGCATACCTGAAATATTAGCATGGTGCTCCACACTTACTTGACCAGTGCCGCAGATACGCTGCCCGGAATTTTTGATTCCAAGCCAGTTTACGTTATCAAAAACTTGCCCCAGATACGTCAACTCGGGCAGGCACACACCGGCATCCAATATGCGTTGGAGCCATCTACCTAGCACCTCTCCAACCTTCATCAAATTTGCTTTCAACCGTTGCGTCCGGGAAATAGACGTGTCAGGCTTGAGTTCGCGTAGACCAATTCCACACACTTCGCGAAATTTACCTAGAAGTCGTCGCAGTGGGATTTCGGACACACAGTCCAAGTTCTGATATCATAGTCAAAATCTGTGGTATTCCCTCCTTAAATGGATGAAGGTGTACCCGAACGGAAATGATTGACCATTTTTCTTAGTCCGAACAAGATTTATGGACCCCTATAATCAATAACCTATCTAGCACGATAAAACAGATGAATATTGCTTGTGGCGAACATCAAAACCCGATCACCCAATGAATGTTGCTCAAAGGATGTGGGTAAAACTACGATTGCTGTGACAAGTTGAAAAACCGTCAGGTTAAAAGTCTACTCTCTCTACCAGTGGAAGAAGGTTTATCTTAAAATATCTTAAAACCGCTGTTGATGCGCCCGACGATGCCCTGAAATTAGAATTTAGTAAATGTGAATGAGTGTGGGTGTGATTGTGTGTCTTTCTTCTTTTTCAGTGGTTCTCCGAAGGTAATTCGGCATGACAACAATTCTTCTTCTGTAGCATCCTTATCCATCGCGTTTACGTATCATCGTAGCCTCCGTCTAAACGCTTTCGGTTCCTGCACTCCAAATGCCCGCCTCATGTTCCTAATTAAAACACAACGTAGATATCAGATGAGTGCGCTCGATCCCCTTTTACACTTGCCACTTACTTTACGAGTGATGCAGGAACACTTCTGGGTAGTGCGTCGGCTAGTCGATTAATCTTCATATCAAACTCAGCGCGATTCACCAGCCCTTGTAGTCGTAAATTGTCTGCTAAAACACGTTCGATCCAGCTGTTCAACACTGCTCCGATCTGCATCAATTCCACTCGAAGTAAATGTGTCCTTGAGAACGGCACAAAGCTATTGAGCTCGTAATAGCGCGCATCACATGCATTTCGGTATTGAATAAGGAGTTGTCGCACTCGAATCCCAAACTGACCAGAATTCATGCCATCCAGCAGAATATTTGTTTCTTCCACATAATTCCGCATTGTTTGGAGCGCATCCGTATAATGTATGCTCCAATACGTCTGCAAGCACTTGCAGCTAGCAGCCAGAGACGTATCGATCTACGCTCGACTACCAGTGGCCGTGGATGCTCGAAGAATGTCAGTATACTGATCCAAAAGACCTCTCATCGTGGCGCAAGCTAAGCATTCGGCTGGGGATCGGCATATAACCTCAGCCAAAAATTCCGTAGCAGTAGCAAATACTCTCCTGGTGCCGTGGTCAATGTTTCCTTGTCGCATGTGCACCAAAAGATGCGCGTTGGTTTCCTTTGCTTGAACAAGCAAGCTTTGGATTCTTTTCGCTGTTTTCGAGCGCGGCTTTACAACATCACAATCGTTCAAGTTTCGTTTAACCGTCTTGCCCACACGTAGATACCTCTTAACGTTATCCTCGATAGT
>LGSN01000341.1:0-38348 GCA_001314375.1 Phytophthora podocarpi | reverse complement strand
GTACTTGCTCGACTTCCAACTGAGTAGATGGTTGTGATGAATCAGACTGTAGCTCCACAGCCTGGACACCTGGTTCACTAACACTTCTCGACTCTGTTTCAGGCACGGACTGTTCTGAGTGTGCAGGTATGCCGAAACCCCCTTCTTGATGTGACGTGCCACCTCGTGCAAGTATGCCATCGCCTCTCGATACTGCACCATGCCAAGCCGGCCATAGTATCACATATCCCGCTAGCAATGGGCAAAGCCTCGCGAAACTTTCGATTTGAGTCCCAGGGGCGCTCGTCCGTAGTTAAGACCCGACGCACTGCGAACGACTCGAGGGAAGTGGAGTTGTCACTGGTCTCGTCAAACTCGATCGCCGACCGGACAGATGAAAGCAACCACCGTGGGTTCAATAGTTGCGTCGGGATAACTGTTTCCTTGCCCAAAGCTTTTCTCAGGAAGAAGACATGCCGACATGGCAACAAGCTCGTGCTCATAAACAAACACGAGCACGTCCAGTCGCGCTTGGTGACGGAGTACTCCGCGTTCAACTCGTCCAGCGCGTCGTCATCCTTACACGTGCTTTTCACAAAGTACACGTCCGGACAACCCTCGTAATATTCGTAAGATGCACGGCCCAGTTCATACGAGTACTGATCATGTATTAACTCGCACGCGTGTTCGCTGACAAGATTCGCCACCAGGCCCATTTCACGGTCGTACCCGACGTGCTGCACGTTGACCTTCTTATTAACTTCATCCAAGAAACGTCTCTCTTGCAGGCTCTGGTAGTACATAATGGAGGCAATGCATTCGTCCACGGCCATGAAGGAATCCACCCATTCTTTGAGCTGTTTCCACGAAGCCTCCAACCTGTTGTTGGTGTTATTTCCGAGCGTGACCGTGTTTTGGTGCTTGTGCGCGCACCATAGCTCTCGACAATTGTCCCAGTTCTTCAGAAAGTAGTCGACAAACGGGTGTCTGACACGCTTTGGAGTCGACTCATGCCCAACTGTAGACAATGCTTGCCCGACTGAGCCCAACTGATGCCCGACTGGACTCGATACTTGCCCGTCTGAAGATAATCCAGGCTCAACTGTACTCGAATCTCGTCCAGCTGATGCCGCCTGCTCTGGAGCGGAATAGCCAGCAGGGGCGAGATGCAGCATGTACCGGAAATGTTTCATGTACTCCATCTCCGTCTTTGCATACATAAGAAGGCTCATCACCCCCCGTATCTGGTCTTTTTGCCACGCATTAAAATCATAGTCGGCTGACGCAATTTCCTCCCTCAAGTATTTGAGGACATGGAACTATCAGAGCAGGATAGTGACGTCGGGAAAGGCAGTCTTCAACACCGACATCTCCGTGAAGTCCTTGTCGATCAATACACGCCGCAACTTCTTCCAGGCTGGATTGTTGACCTTAAACTCCTCCAGAGCCGTCAACAACGTAGGCCACTGCTCATTCTGAAGTAATGCGTGCTGCACGAATTGGCCATTCCAAACGTGTCGTGGGCCGTGAAGGAAAAGACATTATACTTCGAGCGATTAGTCCCATGTGTCGCGTCAATCAGCAAGACCTCAGGAAACTGACTGAAGAGGGACCACATGTGTTTGTCTGGAGCGTAATGCAGGTCGCAACACTCTGGCATGATAAAAATGAAAGTTAGTTCTTAGATGCTTCACTTGTAAACAAGCAATATGTTACTCATACCTTTCCATCCACGTCGTCGACAAAAAGGCGACCGACGTTCCCAGACACATCCCCAAACTGGGACATCCACTTCTTCAAACGCTTCGCGCTGGCAGTGGGGCCGTATCCGTTTTCCCGACCCTTCAACTTTCGAACCAAGTTGTGGACGTCCTGAGGCTTTGGGTTTCTGTCCGAATTGTCCGCGATAAACTTCAAAATGCTTGTCTTCTTGGTGCCAGCCTTACGGAGCTCGTCTACAGTCCGCAATGTGCTCGCATCGAGTGAAACCCGATTAGAAGAGTGGCTCTTGAAAGCGTATTCCGTCAGGTGGTGACTGTGCTCGAGACGGCACTTCGTTATCTTGACGGCAAACGTCATGTTGGCTTTGTCGACGGCCTGGACACACGTATTGATCTAGAAACACAGTGACACATTCATAGGCAGTTGTTGTTAGTACACTCGTCAATATAATAGCCGAATGAGCCCGAACAAGAAAGAAAAAGGCTCGAATAGCCACAGTGTGCCCGAACAAGCCCGAATGTACCCGACTATGACCGAACGACCCAAGTAAACAACGGTATGTACGTGCGCCACGCAGCCCTGGGATCGACTCTCCTGTCTGGGTCGTTTACTGCTCGCTTTCGACCGATATTTCCCATGGTGCGTACAGACATACGTCCTCGCATACTGGTCCCACTCATCGGGAATCTTAGCCGCCTTTGACCCCTTTCGATAGATAACAGCATTACGCTCTGCCACCGTAGCGTTCGTCCTGGTTCGGAAGACCTGTCAAACACACAAAGCGGTTAGAATAGCGCCGGGATTGAGGGAGCTAGGCATGAATGATTACTTGGAATACCTCCGTTTGGTACACAGCCAGATAGTCCTCGAAGGCCTCCCATGACGGAAACTGAGTCTTCCGAGGCGGTGGGGCAATGACAGCTCGCTGTCCGCCATTTTCACTGGCGCTACTCGTGGTCTCCGTCGACTCANGGGGGGAGAGAATTTGTGGCTATGAAGCGGCGGTATACGCTTCGTATACGTTATACCTCGTACGGACACAGCAAAATCAGCACATCGGAAACGTCTAGCAGATTTGCGAGGACTAGGTTTCCGACGAGGAACCCCAATCGGGCAAAATACTCACTCTCTTTTACCATACCAAATGAAGTGAATTTGTATTGGTGCAGAAACCCGGGAGTTGACCCAATTTGGTAAATTTAGACGGAATTTACAATACTCGGACGAACCAAGTGGAGATAAACCCGTTTCGGAGCAGGCAAAACGTTTTTGCCAGTACAGACGAACCTCTCTTACTCAATATGGTTCGTGGACACTTTTGCGATCAAGTATAGCAAGTTGATCATATTAGGGAGGATTACGTACTGTCCACTCATTATAGCTCCAAACACTGCCAAAGTGCCCTCCACCAGTGTTACCTTCATTTTCAGGCTTGCTCCAGAGCCCAACAATGGCACCACGTAAGCCGGCTGCCCCTTGCAAGCTCCCACTTAGCCGAACCTACGAATAAAAGAAGACAATTTTGTTTGTAGTGGGACCTCTCCTTCCCCTAACTGAACGTGCTGCACACGACTTCGAGCTGAAAAATGCTCCAGCCCAAGGAACAATTTCGCCCATTCTCAGAAACATCAAGCACTTCATCACTACGGCCAACCTCGGACAACATTGCATTCAAAGGCGGACACGCTAGAATGTTTTAATAGTCTTACAAATGATATTTTTTTAATGAAATATCTTTTGCAATAATTTTTCAAAATCAGATATTCAAGGTTCAACTCGGATAATATTCAGGAATCTCAAATCGCCGCAGTCATCGATGTTCTAAAGCGCTATCTGCTCGCCGACGTCGTATTTAAGCGAGTGAGCTGAAAAACTAGCTCGCAAAACGAGCAGAGCTTTGCAATTTAGCTCGTGGGAGGCTTGGAAAACCTGTGAAATGGAGATGGGTATCCCGTTGCGCATATCATCATCGACATAAGATCTGGCAGTTAATTAGAGGTCCGGGGTCGCGAAAACGGGGACTGTAGTTGACAACATTTGTATTACATTTAATGTAATACTTCGAAGTAATATATATACACAGTACGTAGAGACACTCTTGACGCCTGACGTCATTGTGATGAAGCTCGAGGACAGCTTCATGGTGAATAGAATTCATTGATACAATTCCCCGCTATTAACCCTTTCACTACCAGCCTTAACCCTTTTAACCCTTTCACAAGCGGGGAAGTGGTTGCAAAAGAGGTGTTTGCAATCCACGAACATGTAGTGCTTCTGCGGTTAAGTACTGCCAGACCGTCCTGCACAGCCCCCAGCGATGGCATTTCCGCTGCCCTTAGTCGAGCCTCGAGGACCCCCTAATGCAACACAGCAAAATCGTGTCCCATACAACTACGAACCACTCGAGGTATACAGTATCCATGGATATGGATAGGCTTCTGCTGGGTACAGTACCAAAGTATCAGCGCTGCGCGCGCCTGCACGGTTCACTCATTTGCAGTGAGTGCTAGTCGTCCCATCAAAGGACTCCCCCCATGCAGTCTCACCTACAACAACCCTGCAAAGCGTGAAGGCACAGTGTTAGTCAACAGTGTTGACGAAAATATTGTAATACATCCAGTAAACGATCCCAAATGTACAATTATCATACATTTTATACCAGCAATTAGGCTGGAATTAGGACGGTAGTGGAAATATGCAATCATTTTCTGTAAATTACAGGATGCATGTCACAAAAAGCAAGTGCGTCAGCCAACACTTTCCAGAACTCAACCAAGATCGCGGTGGCCACACACTTCCCAATTGACCTCTTGCCCCTAAGAGTTAAACGAAACCCCTCTCCCACGACTATGAGCTCCCCGCAAGCGATCGAGTGCAAGGCCGCCGTGTGCTGGGCCGCCAAGGAGGACTACGTCCTCGAGGACGTGATCGTGGCGCCGCCACGCGCAGGTGAGGTGCGCATCAAGATCGTGGCTACGGGCGTGTGCCACACGGACGAGTACACGCGCTCGGGCGCCGACCCGGAGGGCCTCTTCCCCGTCATCATGGGCCACGAGGGCGCCGGCATCGTGGAGAGCGTAGGCCCCAACGTGACCAGCGTCAAGGTGGGCGACCACGTGGTGCCGTGCTACACGCCGCAGTGCCGCAACTGCAAGTTCTGCAAGTCCACCAAGACGAACCTGTGCTCCGTCATCCGCAACACGCAGGGCAAGGGCCTCATGCCCGACGGCACGTCGCGCTTCACGTGCAAGCGCAACGGTGATTCGCTGTTCCACTTCATGGGCACGTCCACGTTCTCGGAGTACACAGTGCTGCCCGAGATCTCCGTGGCCAAGATCGACCCGTCGGCCCCGATGGACAAGGTCTGTCTGCTGGGCTGCGGTATCACCACCGGCTACGGCGCTGTGATGAACACCATGAAGGTGGAGAAGGACTCGACTGTGGCTGTGTTTGGGCTGGGAGCGGTGGGTCTCGCTGTTCTCATGGGTGCTAAGGCTGCTGGAGCTCGCAAGATCATCGCCATTGACATCAACCCCAAGAAGTTCCCTATTGCTCAGGAGTTTGGTGCCACGCAGTGCGTGAACCCCAAGGACTACGCTGACCGCCCGATCCAGGACGTGCTCATTGAGATGACGGAGGAGGAAGGCTTCGGCGGACTGGACTACACGTTCGAGTGCATCGGTCGTCCGGAGACCATGCGTGCTGCGCTGGAGTGCTGTCACAAGGGCTGGGGCCAGTCGTGCATTATCGGCGTTGCTGCGTCCGGCGTGGAGCTAGCCACGCGCCCGTTCCAGCTCGTGACGGGCCGTCGTTGGGCTGGTAGCGCTTTCGGTGGCGTCAAGAGCCGTGACGGTGTCCCTGACCTAGTGAACAAGTACATGAAGAAAGAGATCAAGGTGGATGAGTTCATCACCCACAAGTTTGACCTGCCGCAGATCAACGACGCGTTCCACGCCATGCACCAGGGCGATGTAAGTCTTTCAAATGTTGGTGGGGAATAGTTGCTGCTCATGACAAGACACTAACCTTCTCTTTTGCTTTGTTGTGTATGCGATACCAGTGCATTCGCGCGATCGTGTACTTCCACGGTGTACCCCAGGAATAAGAAGTCGCGTCTGCGCACGTTATTGGTTTAACAACTGAGGCAGGTCTGTTTTACGTTTTATGAGGTTAACGCGGTGGTGCGAGGTCGCCCTCGTACTGCGGAAACACGAAAAAAAATCGAGGCCAATTGTGCTTCGTTGAGCTTCGCCATCGGTTCTGGCTTACGCTTTCAAAACTTTGTGATTTTCACCCAGCATCAAAATATGAAACTCAACACACGCTCACCTGGATACTTACCGCTCCAACCTCTTGCATACTGTATCGGATACAGTAGTAGTCGTACCATTTGCCTCGAGCTCCGCAGCAACGTGAAGGTACAAGATGTACCGGTACCGAGAATCATGTGCTCCAGCCGCAGTGATCTTCAATGACGAACCCGAGCAATTGCAAGCGTCATCGCGATCGATCGAGGGAGTTTTCTTCCACCACTCACTGAAGCAGCCGAATTCCAAGGTGCTCTCTCGACGTGCCAAGGCCAGAGTACATGTACAGCGGGAGCAGAACTATATCTGATAATCAGATATTCCAGTGGAATGGCTGGCTCCGGATCACCGCGATTTGATGCGCGCCTTCCTTCGCCCACTAGAATTATCTGCTCAAAAATTGGCAGCCTTCAACTGCCGGCCGCAGTATTGCATACCCTGTGTCAGTCTATTTGCGAAAGTAATCATTTACACACCCTCACCTTGATTTCACTATTTCGTTAATTTCAAACTGTATTTCCCGCTGATACTCTATAATCCGTTTCGGCCAGCCTCATCATTGCGATTGGAATCCTTGGGATCAACATGCTGTTTAGAGGCGCGTACGTTGCTCGACCAGCGTCCCCTCCGACCCTTTGTCAAGATCTCATCCGATTCCTCCGTTTCATTCTGGAATTCGCCTCGACGGGAAGAAGATCAAGACTCCACTCCTCCCTCCCCCCACCCACCCCACCCCAGCACCAACTCAAACATGAGCGTCAAGGCCCAGCCCGGAGACAAGGTCGTGCTCGCCTACAGCGGCGGCTTGGACACGTCCATCATCCTCAAATGGCTCACCAACAAGGGCTTCGAGGTCATCTGCTACTGCGCCAACGTGGGCCAGCAGGGCGAGGACTACGAGAAGGTGCGTGCCAAGGCGCTGTCCCTGGGCGCCAAGAAGGTGTACATCGAGGACCTGCGCGAGGACTTCGTCAAGAACTACATCTTCGAGGCCGTCAAGTCCAACGCCATCTACGAGTCCCGCTACCTGCTGGGCACGTCGCTGGCCCGCCCCGTGATCGCCAAGAAGCAGGTGGAGATCGCCCAGGCCGAGGGTGCCAAGTACGTGGCTCATGGCGCCACGGGCAAGGGTAACGACCAGGTGCGCTTCGAGCTGTGCGCTCAGGCCCTGGACGCTCACCTCAAGACCATCGCCCCGTGGCGTGACGCGGAGTTCATCGAGACGTTCAAGGGTCGTGCCGACCTGATCCAGTACGCCAAGGAGCAGAACATCCCCATCGACGCCACCCCCAAGGCCCCCTACAGTGTGGACGAGAATCTGTACCACACCAGTTACGAGGCCGGCATGCTCGAGGACCCCATGACCGCCCCCATGGTCGAGATGTTCAAGATGACGGTGGACCCCAAGGACGCCCCCGACGCCGCTGAGCAGATCAGCATCCGCTTCGAGAAGGGCATCCCCGTGGGTGTCACCAACCTCACGGCCAAGACCCCCGAGCTCACGGGCGCTCTGAACCTGTTCCTGGAGCTCAACAAGCTCGCCGGCAAGCACGGCGTCGGACGCATTGACATTGTGGAGAACCGTTTCGTCGGCATCAAGTCGCGCGGCTGCTACGAGACTCCCGGCGGCACCATTCTGCGTCACGCCCACCTCGACCTGGAGGGCATGTGCATGGACCGCGAGGTCATGAAGGTGCGCGACTCTCTGTCGTCCAAGTTCGCCGAGTTCTGCTACAACGGCTTCTGGTTCGCCCCCGAGATGGACTTCGTGCGTAACGCCGTGGACTTCTCGCAGCAGAACGTGACGGGCTACGTCAACCTGGAGCTCTACAAGGGCAACGTGACGGTCATCGGCCGCTTCTCGGACGAGGCTCTGTACAGCGCTGACCTGGCATCGATGGACCAGGAGGGCGGCGGTGCCAACTTCGACTACAACCCGGCTGACGCGCAGGGCTTCATTCGCATCAACGCCACGCGCCTCAAGGCCTGGCGGTGCCGCCCCCAGCCCAAGAAGTAAGCTCGATCAAATGCGCACCAGCGCATCGAGGTTGCTTAATAATATGAGGAGCATGGGGTGCCACGCTAGCTGTCGGAGCTCAAGCCTGCAGCAGAGAGTAGTGCCGAGTAAAGCAAACACACACAAAAATGCAACAGAGCGCTGGCTTGGAGCTTTCAGCCAAAACTATCTTGTCATACATTTATTTCAAAGTCGTTGCCTCTTCATCCAACGGATTACCAAATAAAGACCGCTGACAACTTTAGTCATGACCAAAATAAAGTGTGAATAGTCCTTCCACGGACTATTCAGGACTATCCCAACCATTCTAGACAAACATGGGGAATGATGGCGGCGTGATCGCGGTGAAGCGCAAGTTCATGCGCCACGCGAACGTCAAGGCACGCGGGGAGAAGGCGGACCAGGAGGCGCTTCGTCTGGAGAAGGTGCGTATCTGCGCGCTGTCGTCGCAGCCGCTGCGGGAGCCCGTGGTGGCGTGTCGCCTGGGCAACCTTTTCAACAAGCAGACAGTTCTGGAGCATTTGCTGGCCAAGTCGATGCCCGAGCGGTTCCAGCACATCACATCGCTCAAGGACGTGGTAACGTGTCGCGTGGCGCGCGAGAAGGAGGAGGAGGACGCGTTCTGGTGCTGCCCCATCACGATGGCCGAGTTCAACGGGAAGCAGCCGTTCCTGGTGCTCTTCAAGTGTGGCTGCGTGCTGTCGGAGCGTGCTATTAAAGCCGTCAACACGTCGGAATGCCTGGTGTGCGGCAAACCATTTGAAGAGCAGGACGTGGTGATGCTGCATCTGGAGGAAGAACAGTACCAGGAGAATCAGAAGAAGCTGCTGGAGCAGAAGGCGGAGGAGAAGCGAGCCAAGAAGAACAAGAAGAAGAAGCAGTCGAAAGAAGAAGAAAATGAGAAGGAGGACGGGACGCATGAGCGCAAGAAACACCACAAGGACAAGAAGAGCAAGAGGAAGGCGGAGCAGTTGGGCGAGACGGGAGACACAAAGCTCGTCAAGATCGCCAAGGATGCAAGTGAATCCATTTCCAAGGCCAAGGAGAAGAGTCAAGTGTTCGCGTCGATCTTTTCCAAGGACAAGAAGGAGAAGGCGAGTGCCAATGACCTGCTCATGACGATTGGTGGCATGCGCTACACGCTGTCGTAGACCTGAGTGGAGAGCTTTAATGTGACTTTAGATGACTATCTAGCTACCTCCATATTTAATGTTTGACCAGAATGATGTATTCGTCATTAGTTTTGAGCTCAATTGTTAGACCAGACTTTTGCAGAGCCATCGGTACAGCCAGTGGCAAACATGCTACTCTCTGGGTGGCATGTAAGTGCTCGCACCGGTTTCTTGTGTGCAACAAACGAATGCGTTTGTTTGGCGTCTATGAGGTCCCACCAGTACAATTTCCCGTCCTCAGAACCGCTAAGCACGAAAGCTCCGTCGCTTGAGAAGCCGCACTCGATTTTGTAGCCTTGGACACGGTGTCCATGATAGCTGGGAGACGCAACGAGGACAAGGACAAATGTGAATACAGCAGAACACAATCGAAGGCATGCATCACTCGCAGGCAATCTTACCTCTTCACTTCGGTCCCGTTAGCTTTCTCGATCAGCCGGATGGAGCCATCCAGACATCCAGCAAGGACGAAACGTGCATCTGGGGAATGTGCGACTGACACCACTGGCACTGCAGCATGAAAACGATTAGCTCATCAGTATCCCTGTAAGACCATGTTTTAGTGTTGCTGCGCTTCATTTGCGTGCGTACCATCGATATGCTCGCGGAAGAGCTGCCCCGCTCGTAAGTCGTATGTACACACGGTACCATCAACACACCTGCAATGCAATAAAAAGTTAGCATAGTTCTTTAAGAATGACGAGGAAAACATTCTAAAGCTTGCCCACCCTGCGATGATCTCGTGGTCCGTCACCACCATCGAGGTGACGCTGTCTTTGAAGTCATCCATAACTTGAATCGGCATGTATGCATTCCGAGCTCTACAGAAATCACAACAAGTGAGCAGCAGTACTTACTAAGAAGAAAAAAACTTGCAGCGTCCATCTCTACCTGATGTCCCAAGCCCGGACCGTTTTATCGTAGGAACCACTCAGCAGCACGGATGAGTCCGCATTGTAGCGCACACAATTCACACTCTGCAACACGCACACAGAGCCAACCAGGTCAGCTTTAATCCAATTCCATCCTGAACAAGTTCCGTTTTAATACATGCTCGTGTCCTTCGAACTTGCGAATAACTTGAGCAGTCGGCACGTCCCACATGAAGACGTCTCTGTCCCGACCACACGAAGCGAACTTGGAGTTGTCATGAGCTCTGCAGCAGCCAACCCAACCCAACCCAACCCAACCACATCCAGTCGTCAGGTAGGTCCTCCTAAATCCACTCTATAGCTGACCTGCCTCGTACATTGCGACGTCCTGTACGTCATATCCGTGTCTGCCCTCGTACGTCTTGACTAGCAGAGCCTCGTTCGGCTTCTCCACGCTGTCGCGATGCGGGTTCCAGAGTTTCACCGTCTTGTCCTGGCCACAGGTCATGACGTACGTTCCTTTGGCTGCGATACCAGCGAGTTGTTAGCATCCGAGGTACACCACATACATACAAAGACTGCAGAGGACTATGCAACGGCCTACAGTTGAAGCGCACGGCGTTGACAGGGCCATGGTGGCCGTGGAGTTCGCGCACGCACAGGCTCGGCACTCCCGAACTTGCCTCCTTCATGATACTTTTTTGATTTTTCACTTTTCTAAGCATACTTTGTTTAAGATTAAAACGTGACGAATTGCGATTAGATGTTGCAGTGGTTGATATATTGAGCCATTTTCGTTGTGGCCTCTTCTAGTCCAGTGCAACATGCACAATATGCAAAGAGTGACTCGAGCTGCGTGCTCTCCCATCGTCCCAGTGGCACCAAGCGGTCTTCTGTATCAACCAGCTTCTGCGACTGGGAGGACGGGATCGGGCGTCCTGTAAAATTGCCACAAGCACGCAGCCTCCATGGCCACAATTCCCTTCTTCCTCTCCTTCGTCATTTGACTTGCTTGAGTCTTTCGTGCCTCTCTCATCCTTACGGCGACGTGGCGGGGGAGACCGAGGCCTCGAATAGGTCCCAGATGTTGCCGTTCACGAAGTCGTTGTCCACGATACTCACCAGGAAGTACGTGTCGTGGATCTCGCGCAACAGCTTGGCCGACTGGCTGCCCTCCTCGTACAGAGACGCCCACAGCTTGAGCCACAACACGAACGCCTCGTCCTTCCACACCAGAAAGCTGCTGCTGTCAACGATCGTGGGTTGCAGGATCTCCTTGTTGGGGAACACACCCCACGTCACGGCCACAGCCGACTTGCTGGCGTTCGAGTACGAGTGGCCGTTCAAGTTCACGGCGTGGTACTGCACTGACGGCTTCTTGGCGGCATTATCGATGATAATCTTCATATTTTCGGGCGACACGAAGCACTCCACGTACGCCTTCTGGTACACGCGGCCACCGGGCCCACCCCAGCCGAACATCGGGTCGTCGGACAACGCACCGTTCACGCGCGGCTGGCTGTTAATCGTCAAGAATCCGGCGGAGTTGGCGGCAGCGAGTTCCTGCTGGACGGTCGACGTCTCGGCGTGCAGCGCAGCATCACACCATGGCAGGCTCGAGATCTCGCCACGCACGTACTGCACGAATGTGCGGCGAATGTCTTCCTTAGTGGCAGGTGCATCACCCCACCTCGCGCGGCGCTCAACGGGCGTCGATGTGTTAGACGGTGCAAAGTGTGACTCGGTGAGCTCTCCGAACGCGGGGCTTTCGCTGTTGCCCCAGCGGCCATTCGGGTACTCGTCCCACATGGCCGTGCGGTGCACGTAACTCTTGGGTCTGTTGGACCAGTAGATCGGGCGCACGCTCTCGGACGCACGCTTTGACAGTGTCGACGTCTGCCAGGGCAGTTCACGGCGCGGGACACGGCTGGACAGCGACGAAAGTCCCTCCAAGATACGACGCACAGAGCGCTCCAGGTTGAGCGTGTAGAAGTGCAGGCCAGGCACGCCAGCATCAATCAGCTGCTGGCTCATAGTGATGCCGAGCTGCACGCCGTAGTCCTTGACAGCTTCGTCGTTGTCCTTAATAGGCTCCAGCGCGTTGCGCACTTCCTCAGGCACGAACGTGTTGCAGAACGACGTCATGCGCTCGAAGCCGCCGTAGTTCTGAATCGGCATGATACCGGGGATGATAGGCACCGTGATGCCCACAGCGCGGCACTCCTTGACAAAGTCCACGAACGCCTGTACATCGTAGAAGAGCTGCGTGATCACAAAGTCCGCTCCGGCATCCACCTTCTCTTTAAGGTACTGAATGCCGGCCTTCTTGTCCTCCTGGCTCTCCACGTGGCCTTCGGGGTACCCTGCCACGCCGATACAGAAGTGGTCGCCGTAGTTCTCGCGCATGTAACGCACGAGGTCCACACCGTGGGAGAAGCCGCGATCGCACTCGTCGAAGCTGGTGGCGCCGCGCACGGGGTCCCCTCGCAGTGCGAGGATGTTCTGGATGCCGGCGTCCTTGGCCTGGTCCAGCGCCTTCTTGATGTCGCCCTCCGCCATGTTGGTGCATGTCATGTGCATGAGCATCTCCAAGCCACTGAGTTTCTGTGCATTGGCGCTGAGCTCCAGCGTGAGCTGCGCGCTCGAACCGCCGGCGCCCCACGTCATATCGCAGAAGAGCGGCTCCAGCGCCGCCATGCGGTCCATGCGCGCGTACAGGTTGTCCACGCCCGCGGGCGTCTTGGGTGGGAAGAACTCGAACGAGTAGAAGACCTCCTGGCGCTCCACACTCGCGTTGATCTTGTCGATGATCTTCATCTTGTGCTGCCGGTCCGGGTCTCCCTTATAGAATTTGCTGCCACGCAGAGTGAATGTGTCACCTTGGGGGATAATTCCGGACTGCGCATTCACGGACTGATGGCTAGGAGCGGCTATGATACCGCCACAACTTTCAGGATGGTACAGTACCGGTATTTTTGACCCGCAG
The DNA here is from genome assembly GCA_001314375.1 of Phytophthora podocarpi. Lineage (NCBI taxonomy): Eukaryota > Oomycota > Peronosporomycetes > Peronosporales > Peronosporaceae > Phytophthora > Phytophthora podocarpi. The sequence continues at coordinate 25,293 of LGSN01000341.1, read as the reverse complement.
CTATCGTCGGGTCTACTGGAGCATGGAGCGCGAGACGAGGACGGCAGCGGCGAGGGCCCAGGCGCTTGTTGGCGAGCAGGAGCGGCGCGTGTGTGTTGCATGTGGCCGGTCACTACCAGCGAAGGGATTTTCGCGCCACCAACAGCTAAAGCCGAACTCGTACGTAGCCAATAAATGGAAAATGCACGGATTACTAGTGAGATGCATGCTTATTTGGTGTGTACGTATGTCTCTGTGTTGCTGCAGCAAGTGTAAAGTGTGCGTGAAGCAATCGAAGGTGGAAGGTGTCACCCAGCCGCGACTTAAACGCTGCGTGCAGTGCTTCCAGAGTCTGCCCAAGACGAGCTTCTCCAAGCGACAGGTTCAACTGCTGGACGCCAAGTGCAGGACATGCGTGCAGGAGCTCGAGCGCGCCGCTGCTGCCTCCCCAACACATACTGCAAGTATGTTGCTTCTGCCTATCTTTTTAAATTGTTGCTGGATGGATTAATAGACTGACTGCGTTCGTTATGTGTCACCAGGCAAGTGGAGTTTCGACCAGTATTATCGCGTGTGTCATCGCGGAAAGAGTGGAGGTGTGTCGATACGCGTGAAGCACAACATCGCGTCCCCTTTGCTCGGATACATTCCGCTGGGACGCGTGTTCCGTGCCACAGCACCCATTTGCAACGAGCAGGGCGACCCAATGGTGAGGCTAGAGGGGCCACACCTCCCCAGCGTTGTCGTCCGAGATGAAGCTAAGATGGCGAGCAAAGAGGACGTTGGAGTTGAGCGGCAAATCAAGGAGGCGTGGATGCCCTGCCGCTCCCTTCGCAACGAAATTCTGCTAGAGCACCATCAAGGCCCATTCGTCTGCGATGACGGAAATGGGCGGACTACATGTACCGGTAGCAGGTTCTACCGATGTGTAGTAGAAGGCTGCAAAGTACGTGAGCATGCCGATCTAGCCCTGTCGGAGCTTGGTTACGTGCTGTACGGTGACGTGGTCGAAGTGGTAGAAGCCACTGTAGATCCGGACGGTGTCGTGTTCCTGAGGTTGCACGACAGATATTTTGATGGCGCCGCGTGGGTCGTCGAGCGTTCATTAGATAACGAGTCAGTGCTGAACGAGGTCGAAGGTCCGTGGACGGCATCGCCATCTGCACCCAAAACTGAAATGTATCGCTGTGTACAAGTCTCGGGGGCTCCCTTTCGTGTGGAGCCAGAGTTGACAGCACCACCGGTGGGGCGCATTCCTTGCGGCACCCTTGTCACGGTTGTGGAGCGTGCTGTTACAGATCAACGCCAGGTCTTTCTCCGGATTGTCGACTTAAACGCTACTCTCGCAAATGACAAGGATATTGGAGGCGATAAATGGGTTATCGAAACTAGCACATGCTGCGCCAGCGTCATGATCAAGGTCAACAAGGATGCACAGAGGATAGAAGACATCAGCTGTACGTGACAAATACACAGTATTGAGGCCTCTTGTCGCGCGCGACTTCAACATGTACCAGACTTATATTTTCAAATCCACACCCACTTGTGGTGAGGTTGCCACGTATCTGGGTAGTCCCAGCCTTGGCCGAAGAAGTTTGGTGGGGAATGCAGCTGATCGGGCCCTAGAACTGTCGACACGTTGACACCGCCAAGAGCATCATTGCGCACTAGGAAGCAGTTAACACCATGTGACTCACAGTACACTAGCGAGTACCCGTTGAGCGTACCCCACCGGTGGAAGGCAGCCACACTGCCACCGAAGTACGACGAAAACCCGTCCCAACCACCACTTCCATCCTCGCTATCATCGTATGGTACCGTTCGTGCCTCACTCGGTGGAATATGGCTATTTACCTCCACTACCACCACACGGGGGGCCACGCGTGTCAGGTCAATGGCGCTCAGCAGCCAAAAGTCGTTGAAGTCCACGTCAATTGACAGTAGATCGAGATCATGGGGAACGAGCTTTTGGTACTTATCAGTGAGCAGCGGCATGAGATTCTCCCGGGTGATAAACTCACGGTGCAATTCGATGGTCTCATCTTCGTGACGCGAATCCATTAAAAGCCCCTTCCACCCGTGAATCTGACGCAAAAGCCTCGTATTGCATTCCTGGCCATTCTCGGTGCCAAATTCGACGTACGATTTATCTTTTGTGCCAATGTGATGAAATATTTTGCGTAGAATGCCATCTTCACCGTTCTGTGAGTAAATTCCCCACTCGTGACGCCAAAGCTCGCAAATCCACCGCAGGTTCGGCGTAGAGAGAAGTAAATCTGGGCAGGATCGTGGCCGTTGAGATGTGTGCACTCTCGGGTCCAGGATGTGCAGTCTTGAAGTGACTTCGAGAGGATTTACGGTCATCGCGGCGTCAAAGGCTATGGTGCTAGAGAGATGCACTGCCTTGTTGTTTTCGGTGAGAAGAAGTACACTAATCTCGTGACCATTACCACGATTGAATGGAACGTGGTCCAATGGGGATCGGAAAGTCACACTTTGGTGCATGGGTTCTGTTTGTGTACCATGGTGTAACTCGCGCTCGTCAACAGCCATCCACTCGGGGTCCAAGCAATCGAAGGAGTCGTCGAGGATGATGCAGACACGGAACGCAGGATCGAACGGATTAAAGAGTGTCGTGCGAATTTTCGCCACCAAGTACTCGTTGTCGCTGTCGCTCGCTTCTGACTTTGAGGTGAACATCTCCAGCAAATCGGCTGTGGGAACCACGACTTGGAATATTTTCGCCGCCAATATCTCCTCACCGCTCTTGTCCGTGAAGTAAAGAATGTGATAGCCTTCTCCTGAGTTCGGGGTGATAAAGAGGGGGTCTGTCTGAGGAACCATGAAGCATGCGACTGGCGTCGTGGAGTACTCCGAGTAAAGGCACACTTCCTCTGGAGTAATTTTCTCGTTTCCGTCTTGGTCACTTCGCTCCCAGTCGACTTTAATGTAGATGCGCTCTGACTGTGGGTACAAGCGCGTATCAACCGGGCTATCGACTCGCAGTCGCCTTCGTACGCTAATGCTCTCGCTCGAGTCAGCTTCATTTTCGTCTTCATCTTCACCAGCCCGTTTAGCCGGCACGGCCTTGATCTGCTCTTGAACAATGCGAAAGAGAGCTGCACATTCCGCAACATTTATCTTCTTCTTCAAGCAGAATCTTGCAGCATCAACCGTCCCATCACTCGACATATCCAACTGGAGCTGATGTTCCTGCTGGTTCAGCATAATTGGAATCTCCACGAACTTTTCCCCTTCCTTTGCTCTGTCCTTCACTGGATCGTCGCAGCCCCAATCTCTCGCCAAGAGATCACCAATGCCAACTGCAGCATTCTCACAGCTCTGGTTGTCTAGTTTAAAGCGTGCGCAATATTCGATCATTGTGTCGGCCAGTGGTTGCTCTGGGTAGACAACGAGTGGCTCGGGGGCTTTGACCTCCTCCTGCGTCTTATCGTCGTGCATCCAGACGTCGTAGGCCAGTGAACGGTCCAGCGACACGTTCACAACAGCTTCTCGTATTGCCAGGCGAGCCATTTCCTGCATCGTGTCCAGCACCTCCTTCTTGACCCTGCCGCACTTGTACTTGGGCACGCCGAAGGATTCGCAGGCGGAGTTGCCCATGTCTTCGACCTGGCTGAAGGTATCGATGTGCAGCACCGCATACTCCACGTTAGCAAGAGGGATTCGTAGTTGAGAGCAGTGTTGGGTCCATCCAGCAACTAGAGAAAGTAGAGACAGCAGCACAACTCGGAGGAGCTGCGACGACTGCGCCATCGCGGAGATCTTGAGTGTAACGTTGTCGAAAAGATACCGGAACGAAAGGTATTATGTGATTTACATCAAATTCCGATGGTCGTCAAGTTGAAGTTGTCTGGCCCTTTTGACAGTCGCCACGTGATCCTGATGGATATTAATAGCCTCATTTGCTGGACCACCGGTACGAAAGCGCTTCGGGAGCTTTGTTGTCTAGGCTGACCTTACTGACGATGTGGCGTCGACATCGCTGCGACCAGGCAGCTGAAAGTCGTCTGGAAGAGGTGAGTCTTGGGGTTGATCACAAGTATGGTACCAGAGTGAGCGTGTGTTGCGCGAGATAAAAGGGGAAGAACCAGTTGCCCGTCACTGCCTTAGTCAACCTCTTACAGTTGTTCACCAGTCTCGCCTTCACCATAATGAAGTTGACAAACTTGAGCTTGAGCTATTAGAGCAGTTTTCTATTCTATATCGGTGTACGTATTGGAATACAACGAACACCATGACGCCCATGATACTGCTGCGTGTATGCCCTGTGTAGCCGAGCTCTCCAACGACCGCGTAAAAGGCACAGAACTTGGGTTGCATAAGTCAGTGTTAGAAGGCAAACCACGTAGTACCGCTGGTTCGAGTAGGTCGAGTAGGAAGACAAACGCAGCATTATGAAGAGGCGATTCTAACGTTAGAACCAGAACTTGATTATTTAGCCGGGTATGACGGATGCTACACAATCACGTGCTACTCTCTGTAAATCCTCCTGATTAATCTAGCTGGGCTGCCGATCATCGCCGTGGCTGAACACGCATAGAGCGCCTTGGCTTCCAGAATGGCGGTTGAGTTGATCATACTGAAGACTGGAGCGAGGTTTATGGTGAAATGCCAAGTAACGAACGAAAGTGAAGATTTGGATGTCGTTGCACTGAGTTCTCGAAGTGACTTGGAGTATTTCACTTTCACACGAATATATACTTCTTCTATTCCAGTAATCTCCGGACAGGTTGCCATTGACAGGCACGCTTTGCAAGCTCTCTCATAAACGGATGAGTGAACTGTAGTCATATTTTCCTCTTCTTCTCTCTAATAGGGAAACATATCTAAACAGCAGCTTCTAACTCCTCCTACCTGAAGAAGCCTAGATATCAACGATTCTGTCGCGGAGTGTAATACCGGCTCCGAGTATTAATATCAAGATGAAGGTCTTCATGCGGCTCCAACGCTTATGATAATTTTTTATTAAAACAATATTATGTTTAGATGGAAATGCTATCTAATAGTTATACCGTTTTAGCAGGAATTGATGAGTGACTTTTGCACTCGTGCCGAACTTCGTTAGCATTCCGCGAATTGCATTGCACTCATGCCAAAATTCGAGCTGTTCAGTTACTGGCAAAGTAGTTGCTCTTGGCGCGTGCGCATTGCGCTCGCGTGGAAAGGCATCGAGTACGAATACCATCCAGTGGATCTGCGCGCGTCGGGTGGCGGCGAGCAGCGTTCCGAAAGCTGAATCCCAACCAGGTACGCCGTTCCAACATGAACACGATAGTTGTCCCCCTAACTTGTCATTCCCAAATAACGCAGCGCGTTCCAGCGCTGGTAGTGGACGGGCACGCGATGGCCCAGTCCGGCGCCATTCTCGAGTATTTGGAAGAGGCCTACCCGGTGAAGCCACTGCTACCGAGCGAACTGCTTCAGCGCGCCCAGGTGCGCAACCTGTGCGGAATCATTGGCTTCGACACTCAACCGGCTCAGAGCTTGGGCTTGTCCGCCAAGGTAAGGTATCAAATGAGGAATCTAGTTCGTATCAGCCACGAAAAATATCGTCTCCTTACCCAAACTAGATTGCTTCGGTTGTTGTCACAGGTCGCGGACTTGCAGTCGCCAGCAAACGCCGAGGAGCGCCACGTGTTTGTCTTGGCTTGGAACAAGCACTGGATCGAGCGCGGCCTCCAAGCCTTCGAGGACGAGTTGACTCATTGCGCCGGCCGTTACTACCTGGGTGACGAAGTGACCTTGGTGGACGTGTACTTGCTGCCGCAGGTGTTCAACGGCCGCGTGTACAACGTGAACATGGAGGCGTATCCAACGATCTCGCGCGTGGTGGACGCCCTGGAGCAGCTGCCGGTGTTCGTGAGATCTCGTCCAGACAAGCAGCTGGACGCCATCCACAGCAAGTGAAGTGAAGTGAGCTTCAGCTCCGTCCGCACACGTCACAGAATGCAAATGTAGCCATTTCAGTCCAGCTAAAACAACTAAAAATAGTCGGATGATTGTGGCCATAGAATGAACAGTGTTTAGGGCATCTTTTGTGGCTCCGAATGTTGCACCGCATCCATGATGCACCTCTTGCTGTTGCAGCTGGCAACCGACCCACCGGCCACACGCACAATACAAGCCCGACCGCTGAGCGCAGAGCACTAAGCCGGCTCCGCATTCCTCTTGTGTCTTGATGCTCCTGGGCCGCAACCCCGAAGGTCCGCGTCGCAGTGTCACGGGCTCCGAAGACTTCGCCAAGTCCCAGCGCCTGAGCTTCTTTGGGCGCCAGCTGGCCCGCTTGTTGCGTCGCTCCTCGGCCGTGTCCGCTGAGCAGCCCAGCCACGTGCCCGCTCAAAGCACGCGGGGCACAGCCTCCGCGGCGTCTCTGCATGGCGCTGCCGGTCGGACGGAGGCTACGGCCATTGGCGCCGTGGACCCGGAGATCTCTTTCAGCCTGCATAAGCCCCAACGCTTCGCTGTGTGCACCCAGAACGGTGCCAGACTGGGGAACGAAGACCGCTTCCGAGCCATCGACAACTTGGATCTCTATGGTCGCGGGTTGCTAGAGGTGGCACCACGCGTAGTGTCTCCGTTCTTTGGAGATCTGCTCAAGGGCCGAGTGCTGGAGAACTTTGTGGTGGAAGGACGAGCGCCTGCGCTGAAAGTTCGCCACTTGCTGAAACATGGACGAGCGAGCGAGGACACGCAGTTCTTTGGGGTTTATGACGGACATGGCGGAGCGAGAGCGTCATCGCTATTGGCACTGCTGTTCCCCGTGTATATACTCGCTGCACCAGAATACATGAGTGACTTGGCGGCGGCGTGTCATTCGGCGAGTATGGCGATTAACGAGGAGATTTTGAAGCGAGAACAGGACGGACATTGCGAAGGAGGAGCCACGGCTGTTACGCTGCTGATTCGAGGCAATACAGCGGTGCTGAGTAACACTGGAGACTGCCGAGCTATTATGGTGGCGAAGAGAGACAAGGTGGCGCAAGTGGCGCAGCTAACGACGGATCACAAAGCCTCGAACGACCAGGAGAAGCAAAGGATCGAAGAAAACGGCGGCATGGTGCTGTATGTGAAGGGCGTGGCCCGTGTGAATGGCCGTCTGGCTGTCGCGAGAGCCTTTGGAGACTCCGAGCTGAGCCAACTTGTCATCGCCGACCCGGAGGTGACAGTACATGATTTACATCAAGAAGACGAGTATATCATCATGGCCTCGGACGGCCTATGGGACGTGCTGACCAACGAGCAGGTGTCGTCTTGTATCAGGTGAGACTGAGGTTGGATGGTGCTGACTGAGAAGCCAAAAGCAGCTAAACTGACTTCTTATTTGTACTTTGATTTCTATGACCAGGAACAATCCGTGGCTGAATGTGCAGGAGATGGCCAACATGCTGGCGGATCGTGCTGTTGAGCTCGGCACGATGGATAATGTGACGGTGATGGTGGTGGACGTGCGAGGCAGAACATCTTGAGGCGCTGGTGATGATGATCGCCATTACCGCACCACTTGAGTTTTGTGACCACAACCGTCCATCGTCGTCCTGTTCATTCCGCCGCGTCAATCTGAAATGCGCACAGATTCTGTTATTTAACGCGAGAGAGGCTACGTCCTGAAGCCCACTCCTCGGATGTAAGCTCCGTATTGTAAACGAGATTGGCTTTGCGCTCCCTATCATCTGAAGCCGATGTACATGTACTTGATATTGGCGTTGACGCGATGAGATGAATGAATCGTTCACTACATTCCTCAGCATCATTCACACAAGACAAAACGAGCTAAACATGATTAGCAGGCTTGGAGCTATTTTCGTTCTGATGTTTCGTTCGTTGGTTTTCAAGCGGGGTGGGGCCATGGAGGACGAGAGTAAGAGCCGTTCTGGTGCCAGCAGGTGAGATAGATGGCTTCATTATCACCGTCTACACCGTGCGCTAGATAGAGACTTTGGTTTCGAGAGAGAGAAACATTTCTCTCTTTCACCGCCGTGTGAGATCGAAGGATTAAATTGGACAGCTAGACCGAAGAACACTGCGAAAACCTGCACTTGTGTCACCGCAGTGGCCGTGGCCCTGTCGTGCACTCAGCCAGCCATGACAGACCGGCGGCGCAAGCGGAAAACTACCAACAGCTTCGCCGACGATACGGTGAAGGATTTCAATGCCGTCGACCCCATTCAAATACGCAGACTCAGCGACTGCAGCGAACATGAAGGAGGGATTCGACACGAGTCCTGGATGTCCAAAGTCTCACTAGCCATGAGCTCGCGGATCTTCTCGGGAGGGAAGAAGCTTAATGGTTCTCGGAGTACCCAAGTGATGCCCATTGGCGCTGTTGTAGATGACTCGGACAATACGTCGGTGGGACGCATGTCCTCTTCATCAGTATCATCATTGCAGGAATCAGAGCTGCTTTCTCCTTCCTTCAGCGGACAACAAGCGTTGCGCCAAGTAGCTTCGGAGAAGGCTCTAGGCAGCTCAACAGATTCACCCCGTACTTCGTCATCGGTATCAATGTTCGGAACATGCCCGAGCGTGACTAGTGACGTTGCACTGGACGACAGCGACTACAGCCTTAATGATGATGAAGACAGAACCCGCTGGTCCTCAAACAGTTCAGCACCTCGCCGCAGTGACAGTCAGCGGCGGGGTAATAGTCAACGACACCGTCCCAGTGCAGTCATGCAAAAGGTGAGACCAGGAAATGATGATCACGACGACGTCGAAGAGGAGGAGAAGGTGACGAGCTTTACGAGGACGCGAGTGACATCAATCCCAACCGGGACACTGCGCTCGCGCGACACTCGTGAATATGTCGACGCCGAGGTTAATGTGCAGGATGCAGCTCCAATTCTGAAAGGCTTCTTTAGCAAAAGTGTGTCATCGAGCAAGGAGCAGCGTCAGCAGCGGCGTGAACAGAGGAGAGAAGCGCTCTACCGAGAAAGCAAGCAACGACAGGATAAACTTCGTGAGCAGACCGGGCGCGAACGATTAGAGAGCGAGGAATCGAGTCGCAAACGAAAGTTGGAGCAACTACGTCGATTCAATCAGCAGCGCAGGTTGGAGTTGCTGCGAAACGCAGCCAGCGCCCGGGAAGATCTACTTGAACGTATTCAGAAGGACAACCGTGTGTACCTTGTGGAGCGTGAACGGTGGGAGAATGACTTCGAGGATGAGATGCGAGTGCTTAGCGCCGCCTTCCGGAAGGCACGGACCACCGACGAGAACCGTCCGATGACTGTTGCAGGACTCGCGGTGCCGGAAACCATTTCACAGCTAGAGCGCGACGCATATAACTTCGAGAAACGGGTGAAGACAGCGCAGCCAGCATTGGCTAGCATGTCTTCGCGACAGCGGAGTACAGAACGTCCCAGTACCAGCAGGACTACGCCAAGCAGCACCCTATCACCATCCCCCTTCTTCGAGTCCTGCCAAGTGTTAGCATTAGAAGATTCAAAAGATGTCTTCGACTTGTTCGGAAATGATGACCATGCAAGCGACTTATTCCCACCCAAAGGCAGCAACATATTGGTGGATCACAAGCAGCAGCAGCCTGACTCCGACATTGATCAACTGCTTGGAGAGCGGCAGAAACTCCTCCAGCGCGTCGCTGTGATCGATCGTATAGTCCGGACTCAGCAGCAACAGCAAATGCAATAAAAGTAGCAATAAATAATCAACCTAGCTGTCAGCGTCCACGTCGACCTGTTTTCAGTGAACAATATCATATTTATCCCAACTATCAGCTTCCACGAACTGTTGAGTTCTCCAAAAGCTGGTAGGTCACGTCTGCAGCTCCCTCCTCACTTGTCCGTGTTGGCGATGCACTTGTTCACGACCGTGAGCAAGTGCGCGTTCTCCAGTGCCGCTGCCACGCGCTCCTTGTCGTTGAGTTGCTTGTTCACGGCCGCTTCGGATGAGTGCGTGCCCGGCGTGATGAGGATGTCCACCTTGAAGCGCGGCGGCAGCGAGCGCAGCAGCTTCACGCGAAGACACAGCCCGATAAGCGTCGCCATGCTACGATCAAAAACCATTTCAGCTTAGCAAATTTTAGCAAATAAATAAATATTATAATAAAAATTGTTGGTAAATAGTGCCTTGGACGCACCTGCAGTGCGGGATGGTGGGCGTGAAGTAGATTTTAACGCGCGAATTGGCGTCATCCACGTGAATATTCTCCAGTGACATGACCTTGAGCTGCTCCAGCGTCAGCGGATGCTCCGGGTCGTTGACGTGTCGAAGGATTTCTGTATAAAAATAATAAGAATAAGGCAGCATTTTGTTAAACACTTTTCAGCTTCTTCGTTAAATAAATGTTTTGCTTTGCACCCACCGAAGACCTCGTCGGGCTCGAACGAGTCGGCGGCGTCCTCGTCTAGTGCCTCATCTACGTCGAATTTCTTGCGCGCCGGGGCGGCCACGGCGTACACCGTCGGGTTGGCGTTGATCTTCTCCTGCAGGCCCATGGTTGTCGTCTTCCGCAGTGAATTGATGAGTGACTCTGATGAACACAAATTGCTGGGACTAAATCACAAAATATAGTTTCCATATTCTTGCAAATTGTTTTTAGACAATCCTCTCCGGGGAAATTTTAACTTGACTTTGTGATCCTTCTTAGTGATACAAATTGCCGATTATTTCTATCTAGAGGTGCCTAATAAAAAGGAATGTTACAGTTGATTAATCACGTCTGAAGAAGTTCAACACGGACATTTCACCCCCACTCCCTACCCAGCTCCTCTCTAAACACACTCTGCATCCATCAGTGTGAATGAAAGCTCAATTCAACTGTATAGTTCCTTGGCACCCAACTCTGCTGTGAGTATGCCGGGCATCATCGATGACGGCGTGGAATTCAAAAGTGAGCGACGACAGCCACTCGTCCAAGCGCAGTGTCCATGACGAAATTTGCGCCACTGCAATGATAAAATCGATGATAGCGATTCATTCCTCTTGATAAAATTAAATGGAGGAGCTGGAGAGGATTGCTTGTAGGCTTATAATATATGTTGCATATGAAGTGTTACGTACCTTTCAAACCTTCAGACTAATCCTCACTTTCCAATGCTGGTGCCGGCTGAGACTACGTACGCTCACCACGGACACGACGCGCCAGCTGAATGTCCTTGAGCATGATGGTGACTCTCTTAGCGTGGATGGCGCAGAGGTTGGTGTCTTCAAACAGACCCACCAGGTAGTCCTCCGACGCCGCCTACTGCAGCGCCAGGATGGCTGTGCTCTGGAAGCGCAGACTCGTCTAGAAGTCGTGCGCGATTTCACTCACCAGGTGCTGGAATGTCAACTTGCGGATCAGCAGTCCTGTCGACCTTTTGGTACTTGCGGATCTCACGCAGAGCGGCCGCACGAGGACGGTAGAGCTGCGGCTCCATGATGCTGTCAGCATTGGGCGCCACCTTGCGGGCGGCCTTGATGGCTAGCAGTTTGCGCGGGGCCTTACCACCGGCGAATTTGCGAGCTGTCTGCTTGTTACTGGCCATGCGGGGGCAAGTTTTCCGGTCTAGTTTTGGACTTGAGACCTTGAACGCTGAAATTGCAGAATGAACACGGTTGTGAGGGTTGTGACTTGGCTAGCTCTGTTGTGGTTTTGCCGAATGAAATTGAGAGAACTTGACGTTGCATGGAAACCAGCACTGTGAAAGAAGTTGACTTCCGGGGGTTCCAGTGAGAGCAACTGTCGTCGTGGGCTCACATCACTAGCAGTGGTAGTACTGTAGCACCCCTCACTGTCGGTTCAGAGTAGCTGCGAGCGCGTTTGAGCTCACGGGTCGTATTACTTCGAAGCAATAGTTGTACACTGCGGAATGCATTTGTTAACGCGAAGTTCTGCTACACGTCCAAGTCAGTCAAAAAATGTCGGTTTTGGCTATATATACATGTACACGAAGCACATACGAGGCACTGCGGAAGCCACCGCGCTCTCCACCGGCATTGCAGTGCTTCAAGCCAACGAAATGCGCTGTTCGAGGCGTTTGATGCTGCATCAATGATGCATAGACCGATCAGTCGCGTAGACGAATGGACCACTGGCGCTGTGCAGCGACCGACCAGGCAATCGAATCGTGAGACGAGGAGTGAAGCAATCGCCGGGCAACATCGCAAGAGCCCCCCCCCCCCCCCCCCCAAAGTACGCAAGCGCCACGATAAATAAAAATCGGCTGCCAGATGTGGAGACGTCGCTCGATGCTGGCATTCTGAGGCTGTCGACGACACCGCCAGTCGCGCTGGCTGTTTCGCCTAAAACCGGGTCGCAGTCTGAACGGGATTACAGTTGTGCCCGCCTCACCACTCAACGACAAAAACATGCCCGAGATCTGTACCACACGATCGGGAGATCGGGTTCAGTCACCGCCAGTAAACGTGGTAAACGGCGGGGCGATCATCGTTGGTGACCATCATGGTCGGTCTGTGCGCAACCCAGCACGTGCCTTCCTCCACTCGACGCCCCCCGACGTGGCCGTACAGCTTCGCCTGCGCCAGATGCAGGCGAATGACCCTTGAAACCCTGGATGCGCGCAATCGCCTCTCTTGCTTGCTTGCGTTGAAGCGAGCAACTCTACCCTTGTACGTCCTGCTGACCACGCGGGTGTTGCAACCGTCTGCCACCCCCTAGGATATGATGTTGGACGTAGGAAGCTTTGGAAGGCTCTTGACACATGGCAGTCTCGATATCGTTAAGTGACTGACTGCCACGACGGAAACGTCCAGCATTTCGCCACAAGACTGGAAATCGGGAGCTCTTGTGTATCCGATGCACTTTAATCGGCGCCTGGCTCATTATTTATCTGGCTCTGTCAAATCGGGCTACTTTTCAGCTTGACGATTAAGTTTTTCGCAGGTGCAGACGCGAAACAGACTGCCGTCTGCCATCGCTACTATTAATACATGTACAGTAGAGTGCATCGGAAAATGGCATTGCAAAATGCAACGAAGGAAGACGCGTATCCTTGCATGTGGGCTAACCGGGCACCGTGTCATCCCCAGTACATGTAGTAAGGATCGCTGCGGTACACCATAAATCGATTGATTCTGGTGGATCATCTCAGAACTCGCAACGAGTCGGAGGAGGTCAGCCAGGCTTGCACATCTGAACCAAACGGCGGGTGCCTCGTCACCACTCGCTGGCGGTCTCCGATGTGATTGGCCTGGCCCACGTGTCTGCAGGACTCACCAGTGGCCCAGTGGCTGGACTCTGCTCGGTCCATCAAAGTGGACGGTGCGCAGCCTTGTAGCTGAGCCGGAGCAACTGGCGAGCCGAAACGAACTGACCGACGTGACCTTTTTGGTGTTTGTACCGCTCTGTCCGAGTGCTTATCCTGCGATATCGAATCCGTGCCAACTCATCAAACGAACTCAGTATTGCAGGTCTTCAGGCAGCTATAACTGGTCTCACTGAGACTGCGTGTGATATCGGCTAGCGGAGACCACCGCGAAAGCGGACGTGTAATAACTTCAACAATGTGATAAACCATCCCCGAGATCTCAGAGTTGCCGACATAGCAGCAGGTGGCCGCGCTCAAGCCGTGCCCGGATTAATAGTGTTTCCAATGCTGTGACCCGTTGGAATGTACGCAAGTCTGTAGGCATTGACCCCGCCCCAATGTCTGGCCACTCGCTCGGCCGGCCTTAAGCAAGATCGTTTCTCGTCTCATTCTGCAATTTGCGGGCATCCGAGCACTCGACCACCTCGAATTCCAGCTATGCTCCCTCGCATCGCGCTGTCGGCTGTAGTGGCGGTCGCCGCCACGGCCGTGTTGGCTCCGACCGAAGCGCTTAAGAACCTCAAGACCGACTGGGACGCTTATGTCAGCGCACTGCCCATTCCGGAGGTCATCGATCTGACCGCCGGAGGGGCCATCGACATGCAGATGGGTCGCGCATCGCACAACTGGACGGAGGACGGCTCCATCTCGGGCGACATCTACGGCTACGCGTTGAAGAACTCGACGCCCACCATGCCCGGCCCGACCCTCAAGGTCGCCAAGGGCGTGCCGATCTCCATCACCTGGTACAACGAGCTGTCCCAGCCTCACCTGCTGCAGGACTCAGTGGAGGACTCGCTCAACAACGTCGAGTCCAAGTGCTACCCGTACTGCGGCGTGCCGGTTGTCACGCACGTGCACGGACTGGAATCGCCACCCGAGTACGATGGATTGCCTTACCGGTCCATCTACAAGAACCAGTCGCAGGAGTTCCACTACTACAACAACCAGTCCGCCTCCACCAAACTCTACCACGACCACTCGAACGGACTGACGCGCCTCAACACGTGGGCTGGTCTCATGGGCGCGTACATTATCGCGGACGAAGAGATGGAAGTATCGATTAACATGGACATCGAGACCGACATCCCGCTGATTTTGACGGACCGATTGATCAACACGACGGGTGATATCCTCTACTCAGACGACAACTGCAATGCCGGGTCGACGGAGTGGGTGCCCGAGTCTTTCGGCTCGGTGAACCTGGTCAACGGTGTTGTCATGCCGTACGTCGAGGTGCCTCCCGCTCAGGTGCGCTTCCGCATGATAAACGTTGCAAACGCCCGCCACTACAACATCAGTGTGCCGTTCCAAGACAAATGCCAGATCGTCGCGACCGACTCCGGTTTCGTTCACAAGCCCGAGTCGTTTAGCGACTACCTCGTCCTGTTCCCGTTCGAGCGCATTGAGTTTGTTTGTGATTTCTCGAACGACACCAACGGAACGACATACGACCTCGAGGACAACGAAACTGCTGACCAGCCGACGGTTTACGACGAGCGTATCATGCAGATCCGCATCGTTGAGAGCTTGAAGACGGACACGACGGAGTACCGCGAGATCCCGTCCACTCTCATCACATACAAGTCGCTGAAAGAACTGTACGAGGCCGGTGGAAAGGAACGTACGGTCATCCTCGGTGAGATGGACACCACGCTGCAGTGCCCGCTGTACGACATGATCATGTACCGGTCGCAGCAAATCAACATGACGACTATCACGGGCAGTCTCCACTGCACCAAGGGCACAGTCGAGAAATGGAACTTCCAGAACCCGACCGATGACCCGCATCCGTTCCACTGGCACTTGGTGAACGCGCAGTGCGGCGAGACTGAAGACACCATTGACACGAACCACCTGAAGGATGTTGCCAAGATCCCGAACGCCGGCGATCGCGCCACGGACACCATTACCCAAGTCTGCTACGTGGCTTGCACCCCCGACGAATATCTGATTGCCAACAGCACCCGCGGCGCCAAGGACTACGGTTTCGACACAACGGAGCCGTACGTTGCTCACTGCCACATCCTGGAGCACGAAGAAAACGCCATGATGAGCTGGTTCAAGATCATGGATGTGGACGACGGCTACGCCGACGACGATGGTATCACAGCGGGCACCCAGATTACCAACACCGTCATTGCCACCGCCATGGGTATGAGTGTGTTGGGTGGCGTTGCTACGACGCTGTCGGTGCTGGTGATCTCAGTGGAGCGCTTGAAATTCCTCGCCGACCCGCGATCCCTTTCGATTGCGTTCGCGTTGTCGGCAGGTGTCATGATCTTCATCGCTTTTGCTGATCTGTACGCTGAGGCTCTGACTTACTACCGTGCTGCGTTCACTCCTGGTACATCCGACCCTGAGGCCTATGAGCACGGTGGAAGCACCACGTCCACTGGCGTGTGTGACGACACGTGCAACGGTAACACGTACTTGGCTGCCACGGGCGTCTTCTTCGTTGGTATGGCGATCATCCTGCTCGTGGAGTGGTTGGTGCACTCCGTTTTCGAGCGCAAGGACAGAGCCGCTGCTGCTAAGGCTGCGGCTAATGCAGACTTGGAGGCGAACGCTGACAAGGTCGTGATGACGGATGACGGCACTGAGAAGCGCAGCATCGTGCACATTGCCTCTCCGGCGCCTGGTACTCCCCTCCCGGACGATGCATCCCGCCAAGAGCTTGCTAGTCCTGCCGGAGAGGAGTCGGAGGCGCTACTCGAGGAGATGAAGGTGAAGGAGGAGTACCGCCGTGCTGGTGTGCTGACGGGTATCGCCATTGCTATTCACAACTTCCCAGAGGGACTGGCGCTGTTTGTGTCCTCGCTCGCGGGTCTTCGCACGGGTATTGTGCTTTCCGTCGGTATCATTCTGCATAACTTCCCGGAGGGTGTGGCCGTAGCCGCCCCCGTCTACTACGCTACAGGAAGCAAGGTTGAGGCGTTCAAGTGGACGATCATCAGTGGTTTTGCGCAGGTTCTTGGCGCTGGCATTGGCTGGGCTGCTGTTTCTGGCGGAATGAGCTACGCTCTGGAAGCCACGCTGTACGCGCTGGTTGCTGGCATGCTGGTGTGCATCACCGCAAAGGAACTTCTACCGGGTGCCTACAAGTTCGACCCGAGCGGAAAGTTGTTCGTGCCCTCGTTTTTCATTGGTATCGCCATCATCGCGCTGAGTCTGGTGGCCCTGAACTACGCAGGGTCGAGCTAAGTGCAAGACCCTGTCATTACACGTAACAAAAGGTGAATACAAAGTCTGTCTAAGCTTTAACGAAACGTGCCACTGCGATTAAAGGTTCAATCTTCTCTTAGTTGATGAGGTCTTAGAAATTCTGCGTACTTAGCCGGAGCCTGCATACTTCAAGGGCATGACACTGAATGCGATGATTGCCATACCAGCAAAAAATGCTATCACGAATACTTTTCCCTTCGGGTCGAACTTGTACGCGCCCTTGATCAGTTCTTTCACCGTGATACAGACTAGCATTCCAGCAACAACTCCGTAGAGTGAAGCCTGCAGACCAAAGCTCATCCCACCAGAAATCGCAGCCCAACCAATTGCCGCTCCCATAGGCTGAGCGATCCCGCTCAAAGCTGTCCACTTGAACGCCTCCAACTTACTCCCCGTGGCGTAGTAAACCGGAGCAGCGATGGCGACTCCTTCCGGAAAGTTGTGCATAATGATTCCGATAGAGAACACAATGCCTGATCGAAGCCCGGAGAGTGAGGACACGAAGAGGGCAAGTCCCTCGGGGAAGTTGTGAATAGCGACAGCAATACCGGTCATGACACCGGCTCGGCGGAATTCCTCCTTCGCTTTTAGTCCTGGTACCACCGGGGCGGTCGTCTCTCCGAGTCTTGGGCTTTCCAGTTCGCGACCATGATCACTCGTTAGACTGTCAAAAGCTGGTGAATCAATCGCACCTTCAGCGCCATCCTCCAGTTTGTCATCCGAGTTCGTCTCCGCTTTCTTGCTCTTGTTCTTGTCGAAGATACTGTGCACCACAAACTCCACGAACAGGATTATCACCACGCCGCCAAAGAAAGCTGCAACCGTAGTCAGATACGCGTTGCCGTTGCATACATTGTCACAAACACCAGAACTAGACGTTTGGCCCCTTTCGTACGCCTTTGGGTCCACAGCACCTGGAGTGTATGACGCTCGGTAGAACGTCAATGCCTCCCCGAAGAGATCCGCAAGACCGATGAACAACATTACACCTGAAGACAAGGCAAACGCAACTGCCAGCGCTGTCGGATTCGCCAGGAAGTTCAAGCGCTTGACAGAAATGACCAAAATCGACGCCGTAGTTGCCAGGCCACCTAACACGCTCATGCACATTGCTGTAACAATGACCGTGTTGGTAATTTGGGTGCCTGGTGTGATGCCATCGTCGTCTGCGTAGCCGTCGTCTACATCCTGGATGTTGAACCAAGCCATCATGGCGTTGTCTTCGTGCTCAAGAATGTGACAGTGCACCACGTACAGATCTGTGGTTTCAAAGTTGAATTCCTTGGCACCTCGCGTGCTGGCTTCAAGCAGATAATCTCCAGGCGTGCATGCTACATAGCACACTTGTGTGATGGTATCGTAGGCTCGGTCACCGGCGTTTGGGATCACCACCACGTCCTTGAGCTCGTTCGTGTTGATTGTTTCCTCGGTCTCACCACACTGGGCGTTGATCACATGCCAATGGAACGGGTGGGGGTCGTCCGTGGGGTTCTGGAAGTTCCACTTCTCGACCGTTCCCTTACTGCAATACAGGTGGCCGGTGATGCCGGACGTGTTCACTTGCTGCGAACGGTACAGGAGCAGACTCATAGATGGACACATCACCTTTTCCTCCACTTTCACCCAGAACCAGTGTTCGCTCCTTTCCACCTGCTTCGTATAGCTCCTTCAACGACTTGTACGGGGTCAATATGGACGGGATCTCACGCACCGTCATAGTGTTGGTTTTCAAGGTACTCTTCACACGGAATTGCATTACTCGGTCATCGTAAGTTGTTGCTTGGACTGACGTCTGCTTGTCGACAAGGTACGTCGTGCCGTACGTCGTGCCGTCCGTGACACCCGTAAAATCGCACACGAATTCCAGGCGCTCGAACGGGAAAACCACGAGGCTTGCAGATAACTCCGTTGGTGAGCCTACATAGCCCGAATCCGTCGCAATCACCTTGCACTTGTCCGCGAACTGCACCGTCAAGTTATAGTGACGTGCATTCGCGACGTTCACAAGGCGGAAGCGCACCTGCGCAGGTGGCACATCGACGTAGGGCATCACCGCTCCGTTCATCAAATTGACCGAGCCAAAGGACTCAGGTACCCACAGTGTGGTGCCTTCGTTGCAGTTGTCGTCCGAGTACAAGATTTTGCCAGAGTTGCTGATAAGTTTATCGCTCAGCGCAAGCGGGATGTCTGTCTCAATGTTAAGGTTTAACTTGGTGTCGGTGTCGGTGTCGGCGTCTTCAATGATGTAGAGACCGACGAGACCAGCCCACGTGTTGAGTCGCGTTAGGCCGTTCGAGTGGTCATGGTACGTCTTGGTGGATCCGGACTGGTTGTTCAGGTAGTGGAATGTCTGGGTTTGGTTCTTGTAGATTGACAAGTACGGAAGGCCGTCGTATCTTGCTGGAGACTCCATGCCGTGGACATGCGTGACAACAGGCACACCACAGTAGGGGTAACATACTGAAGCTTGCTGCGTTAAAGTGAGTTGAACGCTGTCTTGGAGCAGGTGCGGTGCGTCAAGCTCGTTATACCAGGTGATGTTGGTCGGCACACCCTTGGAGACCTTAATGGTAGGCCCAGGAAATGATGGTGTTTCGCTCTTAAGTGCGTAGCCGTAGATGGTGCCCGAAATGGATCCGTTCTCGATCCAGTCGTGGGATACGGCACCAATCTGCATTTCGATGGTACCGCCACTGGTCATGTCGATGACCTTCGGAATTGGCAAAGCACTGACGTAGGCATCCCAGTCAGTCTTGAGATCGGTGAGAGCATTGACTGGAGATGCAACACCCCAGATCACCGCTACCGAGACTGTAGAGAAGAAGCGCATGACTATGAGCCTGTGTTACCGATACTTTTGCTGTCGAGTGTGGAGCTGAAGAACGGGAAATGCAGAATGAGGTCGGCTTTAAAGGTGCTGGTGTCTAGCAACGTGGATCTGAGACGTAGCTTGCTTTGGACATGTTGGTTGGACGCAGGCAAAGAAAGCAAAGCGTAACTTTCTCCTTAGTCAAGAAGCCCAAGTACTCATGCGTCGCCATCTTAAATCTCTTTGGCGCCCTGGCACGCGCGTAGGGCCAATCTGATGCTCAATATCACGCTAAGGTGGTGCCTGAAACTGCTTCATCAATGCGATCTACTCTACACGTAGAAGTATTAGGGATATTGATAGCTCAGATGAGATGGAGAGCACGATCCTAGGTTTATCGCGTAAAACGGCTTCTGTTCAGAGGTGGGAGAGCTGCGATGCAAACTATGCTTACCTGGAGTGGTCGAGTTTACCCGAGCGTTGTTTGAGATTGAGAATGATGCGATCCACTACAAAGACTTCAGCTAAACTAGATTATTTTCAACAAATTCCGTCAAATCAAAGCAGAAGAAGGCACTCGCAGGATCGTTATCAGCAAAAAGATATTTTGTATTTATGTTTTGAAAGCCCCGTCAGCCGTGACGAGAGCAGAGTTTTACAGCCTGAACTTCTGTGCTAAATCATCAACAACCACAACTTGACTACGTGAAGTTAGCTTGAGCCCGCATACTTCAAGGCCATGATACTGAGCGCAATGATAAGTAGACCACCGAAGAACGCCACCACGAACGCCTTGCCACTCGGGTCAAACTTGTAGGCACCCGGCAGCAACTCCTTCACCGTGATGCAGACGAGCATCCCTGCCACGATACCGTAGAGTGAAGCCTCGAGACCGAAACTCATGCCGCCAGACACTGCGGCCCAGCCGATGCCTGCTCCCAAAGGCTGAGCAATGCCACTCAAAGCCGTCCACTTGAAAGCCTCGAGCTTGCTGCCGGTAGCGTAGTACACGGGGGCAGCAACGGCAACACCTTCCGGGAAATTGTGCATGATGATGCCGATGGAGAGCACAATACCCGATCGGAGTCCGGAGAGCGACGAGACAAACAGGGCAAGTCCCTCGGGGAAGTTGTGAATAGCGACGGCAATGCCCGTCATGACACCAGCGCGACGGTATTCCTCCTTTTGGTCTGCGTTCTCTTCAAGTAGATTTGACGATTCTGCAGTCGCTGGACTTTGAAGTTCGCCGTGGTGGACGCCGGAAGGACTTTCAGGGACTGGTGAAGCGAATCCAGCCTTGTCACCCTCTTCCATGTCACCAGCTTCTGAGCGGCTCACGGGTACATTGGACTTCTCTCCAGCCGCCTGCTTCCTCCCGAAAATTGTGTGCACCAAAAACTCTACCAGCAAAATGATCACCACGCCACCGAAAAATGCTGCCACCGTGGTCAAGTAGGCGTTACCATTGCAGGTGTTGTCGCAAACGCCGGTGCTCGCCGAGCCTCCCTTCTCGTAAGCCTCCGGATCCACGTTGCCAGTCGTATATGCCGCTCGGTAAAACGTCAGCGATTCAGCGAAGAGATCCGCTAGACCAATGAACAGCATCACACCCGAAGACAACGCGAAGGCGACAGACAGAGCCAACGGACTTGCCAGGAAATTCAGGCGCTTCACAGAAATCACGAGCACGGACAGTGTCGTGGCGAGACCACCCAGCACACTCATGCACATGGCGGTAGCAATGACGGTGTTGGTAATCTGGGTGCCTGGTGTGATACCGTCGTCATCTGCGTAGCCGTCGTCAACGTCCATGATGTTGAACCAGCTCATCATGGCATTCTCCTCATGCTCCAAAATGTGGCAGTGAGCAACGTACGGCTCCGTCGTGTCGAAATTAAACTCCTTGGCGCCACGGGTGCTTCCCTCCACAAGATAGTCACCAGGAGTGCACGCCACGTAGCAAACCTGAGTAATTGTGTCCGACGCGCGGTCACCGGCGTTCGGAATCACGACCACATCCTTGAGCTGGTTCGTGTTCACCGTTTCTACAGTCTCACCGCACTGTGCGTTGATCAAGTGCCAGTGGAACGGGTGTGGGTCGTCCGTGGGGTTCTGGAAGTTCCACTTCTCAACCGTCCCCTTGGTGCAGTGCAAGTTGCCGGTGATGCCAGACGTGTTCACTTGTTGTGAGCGGTAGAGCAGGATGCTCATGGTCGGGCACAGCACTTCCGTTTCCATTTCACCGAGAATCAACGTGCGTTCCTTTCCACCGGCCTCGTACAGCTCCTTCAGCGACTTGTACGGAGTCAGCGAGGATGGAATTTCGCGCACCTCCATCGTATCGGTTTTCAAACTCTCGAGGATCCGGAACTGCATCACGCGGTTATCATACGGCGTAGCCTGGTCTGAAGTCTGCTTATCCTCCAGGTCGTACGTCGTGCCATTAGCGTCACTGCTGAAGTCGCAGACGATTTCCACGCGCTCAAACGGGAAAATCACCAGGTCCTCGGTTAGCACCTTGGGCTCGCCGACAAAGCCAGAGTCCGTCGCCACAACTTGGCACTTGTCCGCGAACGGCATCGTCAAGTTATAGTGACGAGCATTGGCAACATTCACAAGACGAAAGCGCACCTGTGCAGGCGGCACCTCGACGTACGGCATGATAACACCATTGACAAGGTTCACGGAGCCGAACGACTCGGGGACCCACATTGTAGCGCCCTCGTTACAGTTGTCATCCGAGTACATGATCTTGCCGGTGTTACTGATGAGTCGGTCGGTCAAAATGAGCGGGATGTCAGTCTCGATGTCGAGGTTGAGAGACGCCTCCAGTTTGTCGTCAGTAATGATGTACGCGCCCATGAGACCAGCCCACGTATTGAGGCGGGTGAGGCCGTTCGAGTGGTCGTGGTACGTCTTCGTAGACGCAGACTGGTTGTTCAGGTAGTGGAATTCCTGCGACTGGTTCTTGTAGATCGAAAGGTTCGGGAGACCGTCGTATCTCGCGGGCGACTCCATGCCGTGGACGTGAGTGACGACAGGCACGCCGCAGTAAGGATAGCAGGCCGATGCATGCTGCGTGAGCGTTAGCTGGACGCTTTCTTGTAGCAGATGGGGGGCTTCGAGCTCGTTGTACCACGTGATGTTGATCGGCACTCCCCTGGCAACCTTGATGGTGGGACCGGGTGTCGTTGGCGTGGAGTTCTTGAGTGCGTAGCCGTAGATGGCTCCGGAGATAGACCCGTCGTCCGTCCAGTTGTGCGTCGAACGGCCTATCTGCATGTCGATGGCGCCGCCGCCGGTCATGTCGATGACCTCCGGAATGGTGAGCGCACTGACATAGGCCTCCCAGTCAGTCTTGAGGTCGGTGAGCGCATCGGACGTGGATACAATCGCTGCGGTGCACAATGCCACAGCTATTGCCGACAGCATTGCAGATCGAGCGGAATGCATCGTCTTAGGTGCTGGTGTTCACGGAAGATGCCGATTCAGTGCTTGGTTCGAGGTGTGGCGAGTGGCAAGCAAATTGCGGAATGGACACTCACGCAAACTGAGACTTGCGTCTCCCTACATGTGGTCGCGCTCAGCCGTTGCTGGCCATCGTTTCGCGCCGATTTTACCAGCGGTTGCAAGAGATTAATAGGCTTACCCTGTAAGCCTATTAATCTAAGTTACCGCTTCTCCATGGAAATAAATCGGTTGCAGAGGCATGTTGGCGTGTGCCTTGGGCCAATGCGCTGGTCGTGTCCGGACAAGACGGCGAGTGGGAAACTGTACTCTAGTTGAAGTTTTCGGCTGAACCATCCTTTTTTTTTTTTCTGTTAGAACCGTAGACTAAAATACTACGATTGATTATGTATCAGCAATCCTGAAGTGATCCGCTGGGAGGCATCCTCGTCCCAGTGGGACGGGCGTTTGGCGCGTGCCGAGTGATATCGACAACGTGACGCGCTGGCTTCAATCGAACGGTACAGCGCCAGCCGAGGTGCAATGCAAAGGCGCAGTGGGGGGCAGCACTTGATCTGCGATCGGTGGTGACGACTCGCCAGTGGCGAGACCAATAAAACAACTGCAAGCAAAGAGACGTCCAGTTTGCCACATTCCGCAGATGCATGAGCAATCCTCACCTTAAGCGAGGACACACTTTGGCGCGTCGCAAGGATGCTTTTACTGTACAGTACTCATCTCGTGCGTGTGCTTAAGAAAAAAATAATATTGATTGATTTTTATAAAAATTATAGTTTCTTTCTGAAAATACATAAATTGAATACATGTACAGTGATACCACACGTATTCGAGCGGGTGGACCTTATCAAAACTGCGGGTTCATAAGGTTGATTTGCACATCATACCATCCTCATCGGGAATATCACGTTATCATATCTGGCAGTTAATTAGAAGTCCGCGGTCGCGAAAACGGGTGCACCACTGTAATACATGTACAAGTACAGTACCGACTGAGAACGGGCACATTATTGCGAAAACAGCTGGAAATATTAAAATACAATCATCTGAATTGCGCGCTGCAAATCCAATACAGAAGATCCCCTCGGTAGTGATGGATTTTATTACAATCTAGAGGAGCTACAGAAAATCCCCTCGGAAGTAATATCCCCAGAAGTGTTATACCCTCTCAACAGGAATATAAAAACATGACCAGCAGTATACAAGCCCAAGTAAAAATTTCCTATCACCTCTCAATTGTGAAAAAGAATACGAAATCAACGAATATTCCTATTTTGAGGTGCTTAACTATGGGAAAGTCTCAACTGTACAGGGCGTCCGAGGAACTCTAGCAAGGGCATCTGCTGCTTGCATCCTTGTTGCATGCCTAATTCTCCTCGAAGTGTGCGTTGCATCACTCGTAGTCCACTCACTGACTGGTCCGACACTGACGTAGCATCCGCCCGAATGACCAATCCACTTGAGATGCTATTAATAGTTGATCTCTGTAGGAACAAACTCTTCCTCGTAAAAAAGTTGTCTTCTGCATTCTTGCTCGTCCGGATCACCAACACCAACCTCACCATCAAGGGCAACCGTTGCAAACTCGCTCACTGACTGACCAGCTACAAGCTCAGCCAACCGATAGCACGATTGGTTGTTGTGAGCGATTCCCAAGAGACGAATGGTTGCACCTAGTGTGCCAAATATGTGGTACATGTCTCGGTTCCACGTAATTGGTACCCCCCGATAGAAATCCCCTTATACAGGAATAAAAAGTGGGTTCCCCTACCGAGGGGATTGTCTGTACAATACACCAACGGACCTGCCAGCTCTGGTTGACTACATGTAGTATTGCAATGGGGAGTCGTTACTACGACATAACTGTGACAAACGACAAGTCGCTGACAGCAACACAACAAGCACTCGGTAGGGCCTACTTAGCCCAATACTTAAGTTTACACGTGTGCGCACGTGTATGAGGAAGCGTAGGTTTCTTAGACTTAAATTTATTATACTTGCGCCTCGCAAGTATACGAAGACGAGCCTGACTCGTCTTCGGGTTGGTATGACCAACGATCCGCCCCACAATCCAGCGGTCGAGCCACGTGCGTCACGCAGTGGCGGCGGGGGAGGTGGGAACACGCCCTTTGAATGGTCAACCTTCGGTTGACCAGGGTGATCCCCGTCTCCTCGACCGAGTGTCTGCTGTGGAGACGCTTCAGAAGGCTCAGCTCGCGGCGGTATCGTAGACCACCTCGAACTTGGGACGAAGTTCGCGAGGTTGATGAAGCAGGTCGCCCCTGCTTCTTCTTCTTCTTCTTCTGCTTCGGCGGGTCACCGACACTAGGTGACTCGTGCTGCACGTACAGCTTCAGCCGCCCGACGTAGAATGTCGGATGGAGGCGCATGCTGGACGGTGTAGGCGTTGCCGTGCCGTTCAAGGACAGTGAACGGACCAGTAAAGCGCGGAGCAAGCAAGCTTGCTTGCTCCGAAGTCAGAGACTGCAAGTTTAGCTAGGTTTTGTGTAGCTAGCAGAACCAATC
>LGSN01000340.1:0-36192 GCA_001314375.1 Phytophthora podocarpi | reverse complement strand
CTCCGGCGGGTTCGTCCAGTCCGACACGCACACGCAAGTCTGCACGCCGTCCACTGTTTGCACGCTAGCTCGCTGCTGGTTGCAGCTCGCCACAGTCTCGTCAGCCGCCACCGAGCTAGAACCTGAATTTGTGCCGCCGGAACTCGAAGCCGTAGTCATCTGTACGTCGCTGGCGTCGCACGTGTTACTGCTCGAGTCGCTCGCTTCGACAGTGATCGAGTGCTCCGGAGATGCCTCGCGACAAGTGTCACTGCCCCAGCCTCGGAAGTAAATGGTGCCGGTCGCCTTAGCACAGATCAGGAACGTGTCCGATTTCATCGTCGCCGCTGTATCGGACACCGTCGGGGTCACCGTCTTCTTTTGTCCGGTCTTGAGTGACACGTACGTCACGTTCTTCACACCACTCCACGTGAGCGAGATGTAGGTACCTGTCTTGGCCACGGCTGTCACGCCGTCGTCTCCGTACGACACGGCGTCTCCATNTGTATGCGGCGTCCGCCGTCTTGCCGATGCACGTGTTACAGCACTCGGAGGAGGAACTGGCGGCGAACGCCTCCCAGGTGGCCTGCGTCCCATCCAGCCCCAAGACCGCCAAGACCAGGCTCAAAGCCAGCATCACGGATCGGAACGAGGTCATCGAGGTTAAGATTCTGTCTTCTGCGAAGTGAATGGCGGGCCTAGCGCGCCTAGTGCACGAATACACGAATGCGAAACCACTACAAAGGATAAAAGAGACGGAGGGCCTGTCGTGACGACGATGCTGACTGGTGCGAGGTAGCGATGACTATAGCGAGAGGTATTGCCTCCACCCTGTGCTAGGACTAGCATGGTTATTCGTCTACTAAGGGGAAGTCTGTAAAGCTCGACCTCGTCCCCGCGTGGCCTCAAATTCGATGATTCTTGGTCAAAAAGGAATAAGCAGCAACTTGCTGCCAGCAAGTTGATCATGCCCATTCTCGTACGAAGTAGGTCCATGTACACATCGCTTCAACCGCTCATTTCTATGATGATTTGTGTCAAATTGGCGAAAATGTGTGAGAGAGAGAAAAGGGTAAGCTTAAGGGGAAATTACAAAGGCACGTGTTGCTGTCCCCGACTGGATGTGCACAATAGCCTTCCTACTGTGCCAGATTCGTTTTTTCTCTGCAATTGTTTACATTTAAAGTGGACACGCTCGGATAAATATGAGTTGTAGGACACTAGAAATCTATCACCCTGCTCGCGCTCCNCGCAATGTCTATGTTTGTCGGAATAAATGTATACAAGGAGATGCTCCAGTCGGGTGCAGCAGTCACTCTCAATTACAAAACCTAGCTGCATAAAAAATCAAATTTACATTTTCACCACAATATTTGGTTTAAGTTTTCAAACTAACAAATTCTTGGCGCCAAAATTCACATGTCAATATCCAAAAGCAATAGATGCACCAATCGAAAGCTGCTCTTTCCAATGAACTAAGCAGCTCGAACTCGAGGTTTGAGCCCATCGAAAATTTTGTATAAAAGCAGCTCGAATTCGATGTGTTTCGTTTACGAAATTTTCATATTGCGTGGTTGGCATACAGACAATTCTCTCCGTAGTTATATCCCGAATAGTGACACTCTCTATTTAGCCCCAGTGAAATTTGTCCTAGCAATCTTATTCGTAAAATAGTTTGGTAATCATACTTAGATCAAGATAAAATAAATTTTGGCCTACAAAACCGTAGAAAGAAAACTGGATTTTTGGGCTCAGTCAAGTCAAAAGTTCCTAAAACGTCTAGATACTGCTTAGTGCTACAAAATTGATCCAATTTGTGAGTCGCGTCCTCAACAACGAAAGCTGTTTACGCCTTCGCTTCCTACTCAGCTCCTTTCTAAACACACACTGCATTGCCCCAGAGCCGCTCACCGTTCAAGCCGACACGCCCCTTGCATCAATGTGAATGAAAAGCTTGGCCATCAGGTGTAGTCACTGTAGTTCCTCAGCACTCAACTCCGCATCATGCGATGAAGGCGTGGAATTTAGAAGTGAGTTCGTTTGAATTGCTGTGAAGATTTGGCTGTCAACAAGAACAAAAAGTGAATTACGACTCCAGCAGCCAACTGCTCCGTAGCACAGCCATGAATGTTATCCCCCTTGATAGTAATATATGGGTTTTTCACAGGTTATCCCTATACTTAGTATAGATGATTATAATATAATACACTGGTAATAACAAATTATGTGTTTTTCAAGAAAAGTAGCCAACTGATTAATATTGCTGTTCGATAGCACTATCGTGCATACTGCCTCGTATGGTTTTCATTTTCATCTACTGGCATGTACTTTATTATTGTCATACAGTACATGTATTGCGCTTTCAACTAAAATTCCCCTCCAAATAGGCTCGTTTCTCGGAGTCCGTTTTAGCTAAACCTGACCATAAAATGAACGTAATAGAAAAGATGGAGTCAATCTCCGAAATGGCGTCCCCGATGGTACGGACCAACCGCACGAAACTAAAGGTTTTCAAAAATGCTAATCATGCTTAGATGTCATACATGGACCTTGGGTAGGCCCTCAGCGACTCAATGGTGTGGATTGCATTGTCTTCAGTATAGACGGTGAGCTCATCGGCTCAGTATTTCCGTTGAATAGTGAGATAAATCGGACTGGGAGATAGCTATATCTGACCCCTTTTACAAATCGGGCCAGATCTCGGACCCTCCGATTTGCCAAAACAGCTGAAAGTCATAATACATGTACATGTATTGTGCTTTGCAACTATCTTGCCGTCCATTTTAGCCACCTAAAAGTTTAGATAAATGGGGAGGGTTGTGAGAACAGTGAGCTCGGTTTTATTTTTGCACTCTATCAAAGTCTGAAATGCGAGTAAATCGCTCGCAATTGCACTCGCAGCAATGCAATTCGGTCTTTCAAAGCACTACTGACGATTTTTCTTGCGTAATCACGACTTTTGAGGAGCGATCTCCATCTTTCAAAACCGACTTTACAAAAGCGAGAAAGTCGTAATTAGAATATAGCCTCAATAAAAATGAGTTTTTAACAGACTTATCAATTCGATTATGCAAAAATATATGCAATGCACGTCTTATTAGACTAACTCGGAGTCATTGGAACTAATTTTGACAGAAAACATATCAAATTCTGACGGTCTAAAAACAGGATACAGTATTGTGAATTCCGTCTAAATTTGCCAAATCGGGTCAGATCCCGGATTCCTACGAAACTGGACCAATACAAATTCAAGTCATTTCGTAAATCTCCAATAGCGAAAACATATGGTTTTGCGCGCACATGTTAAGTACGATTCGTACTTAGAAATGTGTTTGATAGTCAAGTCAAGTGTCAAGGGCGATTGGCTGACGATTCGCCTTGGGCGTTTCGACCCCGGTTGACAATACACGAGCAGCGACGCCTCCCGTTTTCCACTGGAAAAAAGTGTTTTGGAAAACATCGGCTTGAAATTTATCCGTAATGTATCTTCAGTTTTTTCTACAGTATTATAGTACATGTTGTGTGGAGAAATGTACAGACTGTATCCTACAAGCAGTCCAACAACAAAAGCAGCGCTTGGGATTCGCCTCCCAGGATTCCGACAGCATAAATGAGTGTCCAAGATACGCTCAATTGTCAATCGTTTCAATTTGCACTATCTGTCGTCACCATACGACAGCAGCTTGTGTCTCGTTCCCGCCATCTTGTCGATCGCAAAGAGAAGCTCGCCATCGTCAAAAGGAACTGAGGGGTATATTGCACATAAGTTCATCTTGTACTGCCTGGCTCTCTACTGTCTTATCACCTGCTGCAGTAGCATTTTCACCGCGGGGACATCACAACCGATATTAGCTGAGCACAGAGACGCATCGAAGATGAGGAAAGCTAACTACACAGTTCGCTCAAGTTGCGACGGGTCTGACCGCGCTATATAACGTTATTTGTCTCGAACAAGCTGCTCAAAGCGTGAATTCGCGGTCGTCGGCCTTTCGAGTGCCTCCGGGGTTCCGGTCCGTCTCCGGGTCGTACTTGTACGGGGCCATGGTAGTACCTTGGTAGCCATTGTCAGGCGTCACCTCCAGCGTCTCGACGTCGCTCTTCGCGCCCATCGGCGCCAAGTTATCGCGGTACTCCTCCTCCTGCTTCTTCTTGCGACTTTGCAGAAACGCGCGAACCGAAATGATGATGGAAAACAACGCTGCTACTCCACCGCCGATCGTCACGAGCCACTTCCACACGGGCCACCGGTCGCACTCCGGCGGGTTCGTCCAGTCCGACACGCACACGCAAGTCTGCACGCCGTCCACTACCTGCACACTCGCTCGTTGCTGGTTGCAGCTGTCCACAGTCTCATCGGCCTTGATCGAACTAGAATCCGTTCCAGCACTAGACGCGGTCGTCACCGTCACGTCGCTGGCGTCGCACGTGTTGTCGCTCGAGTCGCTCGCTTCGACAGTGATCGAGTACTCCGGAGACGCCTCACGACAAGTGTCACTGCCCCAGCCTCGGAAGTAAATGGTGCCGGCAGACTTGGCACAGATCAGGAACGTGTCCGACTTCTTCGTCGCCGCTGTATCGGACACCGTCGGGGTTACCGTCTTCTTCTGCCCGGTCTTGAGCGACACGTACGTCACATTCTTCACACCACTCCACGTGAACGAGATGTAAGTGCCTGTCTTGGCCACGGCTGTCACGCCGTCGTCTCCGTACGACACGGCGTCTCCATACGTCGGGTCGCCCAAACTGCCGCAGTCGAAGCAGCAGACGCCGCCGGTCACGTTCGAACACTGCGAAAAGACGACTGGATCGTAGCTGTATGCGGCGTCCGCCGTCTTGCCGATGCACGTGCTGCAGCACTCGGAGGAAGAGCTGGCGGCGAACGCCTCCCAGTTGGCCTGCGTCCCATCCAGCCCCAAGACCGCCAAGACCAGGCTCAAAGCCAAAAGCATGACGGATCGGTGTGGGGCCATTTTCAATCTGTTGCTACCAAGTCTATCTGCTGCGAAATGAAGCAGGGGCCAAGCGCGGCTGAAGGGAGGCGAGTGCACGAATGCGAAACTACCACCACGAAACGTATGAAAAAGAGGCGGAGCGCCTGTCTTATCCGAAGCCGAAACGACTATGTAGACCCCGTGTGCGATGGCTGCGAAAGCTGGCAGCAGCTGGGGTGCAAGCTGTGGACTGCCGGACTGGGCGGGTTTTTACTGTTTGGACAACGCGGCATTGTGCGGCATGGACGGCGTACTGAACAGCTGGTTGAGCGGCGATAGGCTTGAAGTTTGCAAGAACAGCACGAAGTGGCGATGAACCAGATGAGTTGGCTTCGTTTCCTGGCTCAAAGCTTTGGAAGCACTGGCATCTGAGAAAACGGCAATGGCTGGGCACTTGCTGGCGATGGAAGAGTGACGACAGAAATGGAAAATCCAAAATCCACGAGAGTTTTACTGCGTTGGTCAATGCATGTTGTGCATTGTGGCTCGTGTCGTTACTTGTTCACACGACACGAGAACGGCGTGGCTGTGACTGACTGTTCTGTCGCCCTATCCCCGCAGTCTGATCTTTCCAAGATGAACAATTTTCACTAAAATTGTGAGAAGCTGGTCGAGCAGCGAGAGGCTGGTCGGAGTGCAGTGCTCAGCTTGATGACATCAAGTTAATGCTCTTCTCGGAGAAGTTCTCCGATGGGGCAATAACTGGTCTTCCTGCATAGGCCGGATAAATAATAGTACGAAACGAGCATTTTGTGCGTATTATAATAACTGCCGTCGGTACTGCTAGCTATATCTGGCTGTGTATCTCTCTATCTACAGCCGAACGGATTGTGTCTCCGCATGCAGGTCGGCGTCCGGGTACTGCTGCGACTGCAGGAACGTAACGGAGCGAGGTTGGCCGCGCGGGTAGCCGATCTGGCCCTGGCGCATGTCCTCGAGGTGCTCCGCCTCAAATTCGGCCTCGAAGTCGAAGGTTGATGATAATCGCGTCAGCTGTCGCTGACGCTCGGCAGGTGTGGCAGAAAACTCTGCGGACGAGGCCTGGGAGCTCTCCTGGCCGCTCAGCCCCGTGCTCATTCCGTAGTGAAGTCCTCGTCCGGGAGACGGCTCCTCAATACTCTCGAGGCGTCGGAAGCTAAAGTTGTCCTTGTCGCTGCGAGCGGATGGGCCGGGGCGGACAGAGTCGCCGTACTGGGCGACATTGACGCCGCTGAAGCCGAACTGCGTAGCGTTGGCCTGCGCATGCGAGGCCGCACTACTAGCAGGGGGTCCGCTGTATCCAACATTACGGCTGCTGGCGCCTGAAAAGCCGAAGTTGACGTTCGCGGCCGACGATGCCGGGTTGGAAACCACCCCCGCTGAACGGTTCATTGCAGCCGACGTCTGCGCAATGCGCGTCTGCTGCTTGTGCAGGTCGTCCACGTCGTAGTCGTCCTCGTCGATCATCTGTGCCTCCTCGGGTGCCGATTCGCGCATGGATCTCTGGTACTTCTTCTCGGCCTTTGTCTGGATTGCGCCCAGCTTTGTGCTGGCGCAGAACATGAAGAGCACGAACGTGAGCGCGGCACAGCAGCCCGACAAAACGAAGTTTGACAGCGCGAAGGACGGATCCAGGAAGTACACGACGATCTGGATAGCGTAGAACACGCACAGCGACAGCGTCCAGTAGAGCGGCCGGCGAGATGCCGGGAACATCTCGAGCGAGGACAACCACGTCACGCTCATGAGACTCAAGCCCGCCGAAATGTACAACAGGCACAGCACTGCCTGCACGAGCCCACCGTCAGCCTTCGACACCGCACCAATGACACCGCAAGTGAAGGCCATCAACGACACGAACGGCAAGAACTCCTTCAGGATGGTTTTGCGGCGCACATTGTCCACCAAGAAGCTGCCGAATGCGAAGCCGGTCGCGCAGCACAACGCGAAGTACACTTCCCAGTAGTTGTTGGCGTTGCCGCTATCGTCCGCGTTCACCTGGAGGGTCCGACGGATCAGCACTGTCTGCGACATAATCAACCCGAAGACAGCCTGTAGAGCGAACACGATAGACAGACGGAACATGAGGTGGTTCTCCCTGGTCTTTTGAGTCAGCTCGGCTTGAATAAGCACAATCTCCGGGTTCACGTTCTGGCGCCGACGCAGCCGGATGAGCACAGCACGAGCCGGCTCCTCCTGCTTGTGCGCAAGGAGCCACACCGGGCTTTCAGGCACGAACCACAGGATTCCGAAAAACGCGAGGATCAGCTCGGGCTGTACAAACAGAGGCTGAAAGCGCCACATGTTCGTGGGCTTGTTGTCCCAGTCCTCATCGATCGTCGTAGAGTTCGTGTTCGCCATCAAAAGGGAGTGGACGAACCAACCGATCATAGAGCCCATCAAGAAAATGGTGACACTCTTGCCGCGCCAGCCCTTCGTGCAGATCTCGTAGCTGTACAACAGGTAGTTCATCGCCACCATGGCCGAGCCCATCGCTGCCAAGCCGCAGGAGACAATAATCATAGCGGTGCTCGGGATAAAGTTGAGTCCAAGTGAAATGAACATCAGACTACCACCGATAGCCATGTTCACACGTCGACCAAGAACGCGGCCAATTAGCAATGAGAGTAAAACAGCGACGATACTCATGGCTGCGCAGGTAATCTTCAGATAGCCGTTTTCCATGTAGCTCAACATTTCCGATCCATTGTTCGGCAGCTTGGTGGTCACGAAGTAGTAGAACGAGCGGTTCATGAAGTTCTCGTCTGGGTCGTTGATGTATCCGAGCGTGTACAGGAACGACGTCATAAAACCGTGGATAAAGCCACCCAGCAAACCAAGCAAAATGCACAGCGAGGCTGCCACCTCCGATCCAGAGCTCAGTGCACGCGAGAAGCCACCGTTGTACATCGCACGGGTCTGGAGGATACGCATGAATGGCAGCAGCGACAGCAAAAACAGCGGAATGACCAGGAACAGACCAACGATCATGTCCATTAGAAAGCCAAGCGCCATCATTGGACTCCACATAGCCACTTCCATCCCGAGGACGCCGTTGAACGCAAGGGCGTATTGCACAATTGAGTTAAAACCCAAGAACATTGCGATGGAGAACGTGAAGCATTTGTGCACGGACCAGCCGCCCATTGACCCAAGGATCAGCGGAATCAACAGGATACCTCCAACCACACACACCATGTACAAGATGCCTTGGATACTGAGCGAGTTGAGTTTGCGGTGCTTCGACACGCAGTGGTGCACGCGGTTCCCGAACCACAGCAACGCCCACGTTGCACCCATCGCACCGAACAGCAGAGCAAGCCATGCGAGCGAGAACTCCGTTAGGAACACGTAGTACATCGCCAACGGGTGGCGCAGCTCACGGATACAGTATGTTAGGCGGCCCATCGCGCCCAGAGGCACCATCAAATCGACATCAGACTTCCACCAGTCGTCCCAACCATCCTTCGGCTGCAGAGCAGCACTGCTTGCATCCTTGCTGGTTTCCTCATCGTTACCATCGTCCTTGTGGCGAGAGCGCATCATCCAAGCGAACCAATTCGCGATATCGACCTTTGATTTCTGAAGAACTAGACCATCCGTGTTAAACACGAAGGGAGCCATTAGCCAACACGCACCGAGGAACAGCACAGCGAACGATGCAATACCGTAGCTCTGCGACTGGTTGCTAAAGGCTGCCAGCGACGTGATGTTTGCGGGGATCTGGTCAGGATCCTTGTCACAATCAAAGTCCGCTGTCGCGCAGTACTCGTCCAGTGCATCAGAACCGATGTCGAATGATCCGTAAATCCCGAACAAAATCATCACTCCGATCAGCTCGACAGCCTTGCGGAAGTGCGAAACACCGTACTCCTTGAAGAAGTTCACCATCGGGTCACGCGTGATCGAGAAACCACGGCCAGTGCCTCGGTACTTGGAGCCACCACGAATCAGTGCCACATCATAGAAGTGTGCCTTCGTACCCGTCAAGAACACGTAGAACACAATGCCGAGAGTCGAGATTAGCTCAACCACCTTCAGAGAAGCTTGCTTGAACCCAAACTCCACGAACAGGGTCGCGAACAAAGGCAGCGTGGTCAGCATACCAAACTGAAGAAGATACTGCGTAGTCATCACACTGGCAAGCGAGTCGAGGCTGCCCGTTTTCATGATAGCCGTGAGTTCAACCTCGGAGTGGGTCGCGACGTATAGTTTGCAGTACGCGTACACGTAAACGCAGAACACTGTGAGGGCATTGCAAATGTAGAAACCAAAGTGACCGTAGAACATGGAGTTCAGGCGCGAGAAATCCAACGAATTGGTCAGGCGGTGACCCTCACGACTCAGACAACTTTCAGCGCAACCATTGGACAGCTTTGCTTCGAATGCGTTGATCTGACTCAGCGTCACATCACGACCCTTACCACACTGCATGAACTCGATGTGTGACACCAAACCGCCACGAAGGGTGACGTTGTAGCCACTGAAGACATCTTCCGACAGGTTGATACCCTTACTAGCCTTGGACACACCACCGCTCGTGACAACGAAAGACTTCTCGAAAACATCAGGGTGACCGTAGTGCATACGCGAGCGAAGTGGCTTGGCCAGCACACGCTGGGTCAGCGTCACGAACACCAGCTCCTGAAGCGTCATGAAACGTGCGAGAGACGAAGCACGGCCAGTGAAGACGTGTTCTTTCATACCGATAACAGTAACTTCTTCGCCAGTGCTCGTAGCAGTCGCCAGGAAGTTAGGTATCTTCAGGCACTCTTCAAGATAATGTTCCTGGTTCATATCGATCGTCTGCAAGTACTCGCCGCGCGTGAAGGGCAGCGCCACATTTTGGTTCTCGGGTTTACCCTCACCAAGAATCGGGTTACCAGGCAGCTCATAGCGGTAGACTTCGACAATTTCGCCGCCTTCAGCCTTCACAAGTACGCAGTCAAAACGATTAATTTCCTTGTCGCCGTCCTTTTCCGTGATAGAATCCACGAAGCTGACGCGCCAGCTCGGGAACTTTTTCATCAAATAGTCGATATCGGCTGCGCGAGGATCGCCGTTCGCAACCTGCTTGGAGTAAATCTGGCAACCCGTGATGTAAGAGAACTTCAGAGCCGAGATGCGGTTCATCTCCTCCAGCTTTTCCTGAATACTCATGTCCCGGAGAGAATACACTTCTAACCAGCGCAGCAGACGGATTGCGTCTTCGTACAGCATCATACCGTGCACAGTACGAGCTAGCGTCTGGCCTCGCATTGAAGCCCACAGACGCACCTCCGTCGAGTTGATTTCAAGTGCCTCCTCTAGCGATGTAGCGCCCATTCTTTCCAGAAAGTTGCTCCACTCTTCAGCGTGGAACGTGATCAGATATTTCATGATCGTCAGCTCCGTCCAACCCTTAGCTTTCTGCTTCTTCTCGAGCTCAGCAAAAAGCGGGTTCGCGTGAACCGGGTTGTTAAGCTCATCCAGCGTGAACAGCACAGTTTCAGAGTAGTAAGGAGTCATAACAGAGAAAGAAGGCATCGCCTCCATCGAGTCTACGCGCGGCATCTCCATCGACAACGAGTGCAGGAAGAAACCCATCCGACGCTTTGCATCCTCACAACGAGGAAGCGAGCTCGCAACGTCCAGGCGAAGCAAGAAGAACAAGCGCGTGCAGCTGGAAATGAAGTCCTCCGGAGAAAAGCGCGGGGGCAGCGTAGCAGGTCCTTCGCGGGGGTGAACGGCGATCAGGCCTGTTTCAGCCACAGCATCAGCCTTGTACAGGTAAATTAGCTGCTGGGTCTGGAATTCAAGATCGGCCGTGGCCTGCAAGAAGCGGCAGTTGTGCAGCTTACGCGACACAGTGTCGTCGTCCAGCATCAGCTCGAGCGATAAGGCGATGGAACGCAGACGGTCAACGACTTGAGCGACTTGCACGTGCAGCTCCATTTGCAACTCCTCTGAAGCAGTCTCCAGGGTGTCAATCGCCGAAATATCCTCCGGCATATCCAAAATCACAGCGAGGAGCTCGACCATGTTGTCAGCAAGCTGAGGCAAGTAGGTCAGGTCAATCAGGTTCACGATGTCCGGCGACGAGTAAATGTATTCTAATACGCTCAGAGCGCCCTTCTCTTCCTCCTCACCAAGCAGCAAGTAGAAGATATCGCGGATAAGCTCCAGTCCATTCTTCATGCCTTCCAGCGCATCCGCTGTAGCGATATTCTTAACCAGCGTTGCAGTGTCCCACTTGTTAGAACGCGATTTTGCTGCCACTTCGACGGCCTTTGACAGCTTTCCGGCCAGCAAGAAGATCGGTTCCTGGATACGCTCACCCTTGTTCAGAATGCGGTACTGCAGGATAACGGTCTCACGATCGTCTAGCAGGTCGTTCAGGCGGAAATTATCAACCACTTGATTCCAAATGATTGCAAAACGAAGGCGCACAACATCACGGTGCCGCAGCTCACCGGCGTCACCACCGCCAGGAACAGGCGTCAGTGCATCCGGGTTTGGCTTCTTGGTCTTAAGCGACACCACCTTCTCGTCAAACAGCTTCGGAGCTCCAGCCATTCCCTTCTTCAGTTGGGCCAGGCCAACGTAGTGGCCAAGGTGCATGCGCTTGCCCATAATCAGACCGACAATGGACTGGTATAGGATGAACCAAATCTGAGTGTCGTACATGTACACAACGAAGATCGGTGCCCACAGCACGAGGATGAACAAGATGTTGTGACCCGACTGGAATACGCCATCATCGTCAATGGAAATATCGTAGATCTCAATCGACGGTGCCATCAGTGGACGGATCATGAATTGCAGCGCGAACAGGAACTTGCAGAAGAAAATAGTGTACCACGACATGGAGTACCTCGAGTAGTCCTTCCACGGCTGCGCTGTGTAGCGTCCCACATACTGTCGAGTCGTACCATCGAGTGAATTGACTATCCGAATGCCCCAAATGGCGTTTGGGAAGAACGCCCGAATCGTCGCAGCTGTGAGCACCGGGATGCAGTAAATCACCAAGTACACCAGTCCCATGGACAAGTACGTTCCGGCGGTGCCTCCACCGGGCAACATGCTGCTCATGGACCCAAACAAGGCCGACTTGTCCGGTGAAAAGTTGACCGCCATGAACAGTCCAAAGAACAGCGAGTGCCAGAACAACCGACAGAAGACCCCCACAGCCATCCACATGTCCTTGTAGAGTCTCACGCCGAAGAGCCAGATCTGCATCGCCGCTTTCATGGCCAGCAGCCCCGTGACAGTGACGAAAATGGTGTAGAACGCATGTGCTCGGATCTTGTTCTGGCCACTGTCGAAGATCCGGAAGAAGAAGCCCAGGCCGCCGTCGTCGTCTCCCTCTGCCATGTACGACACGTACGTGATGACGACCATGACGTGAAACACCACGACTAAGAAGTACCAGACTCGGAAGAACGCCAGCACGGGGTTGAACAAGCTGCGCTTCTCCTTGAACGTCTTGGGGTCGTGCACTTCCAGCATCTGGGCGACGTTCATCTCGTCGCATTCGAGGCATTTCACGGTCCAGAAGAACTCGTTCACGTCGTCGTAGTTCGTGGTATCTTGGTGGTCCAATGGCCGCTTGTCTTTCGGCGCAGTGGCCGACCGCATCTTGGCGATCACGTGGTACACGGGGCGCACGATCTCGTTGAGGTAGAAGCATTCGTCCACGTCTGGCAGCGTGTCCAGGAACTCGAGCTTCACGGCCATGTTGTGGTACAGGAAGCAGATGCACTCCGGCATGAAGCGTAGGTTGCCTGCCTCCCCCCACAGCAGCAGGAACAGCGCCAGCTCCTTCTCCATCCGCGACATGTTCTCCTTCTCCGGGTCGGAGGCTCGTGGCGGTGTACGCAAAAATTTGCACCACATGAGGTAGTTTTTGAAGAATTTCTTGTGCACGCGAGTGAGCGCCGTCCTTGTGACGAAGTCGTTGCTCTCGGCGGCTCCCTCGGGGGCGTCGGACCGCACGCGCATCTGGTAGTTGGTGATCCAGCAGCCCATGTTCTCCTTCTGGTTGGCCACGCTGCTGCGCTGGAAGCCGAACTTGCTTTGCAGCAGCTCGAAGGGCCCGCGCGCGGCCGCGTGGAAGCTCTCGAGGCGGTGCAGCGCCATCTCGCGACTCACGTCCAGATAGTTGCTCTCGGCTTGCCGCCGCACGGGCGCGCGGCCGCCGTCGGGCCGATACGCCATGCCGAAAGATATGAACTGGGTGCGGTACTGGGGGCTTCTATTTGAAGGGGCAAGCTCTACTCTACCTACGGCTGTTGACTCTTGGGCGGACGAAAGATGAATGAGGAGGAGGCGGCCTCGGGGTGGCGAACAGTCTTGAGAGCCTTTGGCTTTGGCTGGCAATCCACGCAACTGATTTCTAGGGCAAAGACGGGAATGTACCTATTTTAAGGAGAATTGTAAGGGTGGGATGGTCTGAGCCAATCATATGTGAGTTTTGATTCTATAAGGGATAATTGGGTGCTACGATGCACGGATACTGTCTGTTATACAGAGGACAGCATGGTACACGTACTGCGTTGAAGCGGGTATAAGTGGCGGAAAATCCATTCTTGCGAGTCAAGTGCAGGAGAGGTGTCTAACGGTTTTTGCTAGTCGTTCGTGTCTGCTTATCGTTGCACGTGGTCCTCCCAAAGTGATCACTGGATCATTATTTGCTGTTTGACTCTGGATCCGTTGCACGTGTCACACAATGTGTGCAGATGTCCCAAGTTGGGACTCCCAACACGATGGACCCATTTGCCATCGTCCCGCTTGATTCTAAAGTGCACAGCCGCCGCTGCCACACAGCACAAGCTGCCGCTAGCATGACCCATGTCTGCCAAGGACGGTGGTTATCTGGATACCAGGCAACCTTCAGCAAATATGTGTTTTTACACACAACATCTCAGATGGCTACGATTTTTTGTTGGAAATCCCACCAGCCGTGTCTCAAAGCTTGTCGCGATGCAATTTGTTCAAAATCTGTGGGTTACCTTGCAGTATCTTCTCGCCGAGGAGAAGTTCCTGGTCAATTGCATTGGCCAACGACACATGTAGCGAAACTGCTGGTAAGCTTATTATATAATAGTGCTGGTTTGTTGAGTGCGGTGCTGTGGTGTGCGATGGTCGCCACTTGGGTCACTATGATGCATATTGCTGTCCGTTCTCAAACCTTAGCTGGCCTGGGGTTATGCCATGAGTACATGTAATAGGCTATCAACAGAATGGAAAATGTGTATTGACGTCACAGTCGGAGACTGAAGTTGGTTGTCCACTTCAACATGTAGTTACGTAGTCTACGAGCTAATTAGCAGCCGTCTCCTCCCGCAATCTTGTAGCAGGAGGTGCTTGGGAAGATGGACATGATGTTGGTCATGATGGTCCAGACGTACGTGAAGGCAATGATGATCACCACGATGACTCCCACGAGTTTGCTCTTGCCACCCGTGCGCCGCATCTCCTGGGTCTCTGCCTTTTGACGCGGAATGAGCAGCACGAAGACCGTCGAGAAGATCTTACACGCGTACGAGCAGAGGTAAGCATAGGTGACCTGTTGCCGCACTGCGGTGTCGTCACGCTGGAGATCAGCCGTGGCGATGTCGAAGTTGGCATCGATGTTCTTGGTGATGACCGTGGCGAACGGCGACGCAAGACTCGAGACGGCAACCACAAGACCGTAGAAGGCAGCTTCGTTGCCCTCCTCCATGATTTCGACCATGCAGTAAGTCGAGACAATGAATCCAATGTTGGTCGGCACCTGTTCCAGAAGCGGCACGCCCAGCCAGAACCATTGAGAGCGAACGACGTCCCAAATCGTCAAACAGGTCGGGAAGCAGTCCACGAACACAACAGCGAGCTCCGTGATCACAATCATCCAGCGCCAGTTCCAGTTCAGTCCCCACTGACGAACTGCTAGCAGCGACGCCATGGAGATAAAGGTCGATATGATGGTGGCGACATTGCTGTTGACAGGAGAAATGGTCAACCAAACGCTCTGCAGCGGAGTCGCAGCGGTCACACTCACGTATGCGAACATGTTGCCGAAAAACTGGTAGGCCAGCACTTGGTACACAACGCGGTACTGGATCAAGTCGAACAACTTGCTGATCTCCGTCCTCATCGAGCGCCGTTCCACGCGCTCCTCATCAATGCAGTACCAAGCCACAAGGCCGGTGACGAACGAAGTGGCAGTGCAAACACCCATGAGGCCTCCCACACGGATCGATCCCGCAAAGGTGCCACCGTACTCTTCGGAGTTGAGACCAAAGCCAACAAGGGCTGAAGCCACGACACCACCAGCGTCGCGAGCGACCCAGATCATCGTCTGCAAGTCACCACGCCTCTTTTCGCCCTCACGCTGCGACAGCTCTACGAGTGTGCCTCCGCAAGCAGTGAAGGACAAGACCATGCCCAGGTTAGCGACAATCATGAGCAGGATGAACTTGGTGCCGGCGTCTGGGGCGTCGTAGTTGATCTCGGCAATTTGCTCAGCAGTGAGCTCCGATTCCGACAGAGACGCCCACGAATTGTCCGGGTAGTACGGGTCTCCCTCGGGAATCACAGCCATCACGAAGGAGCAGACCGTGCACACGAACCAGCCGATGACCATGTACGGGCGACGACGGTAGCCGAAGATCGGGTAGCAATCTGTGATGATACCGAAGAAGGTCTTGAGCGACCAGGGAAGCGCAATCAACACGCTAGCCGAGGCAGTAGCGATGCCGGACATGCGAAGGTAGTTGTTCAGGAACGGGTACGTGAGACTGTAGAGCACGCTGTAGATCAGTCCAGCTCCGGCGTACTGGAACAGGAAGCCGAAGTACGTCTTGCTCTTCGAATCGGGGGGCGGGCCGTCACGCAGAGCGCCTTCTTCGAACTTGGCCATTGGGTTGGGCGACTTGGCCTCGAGATAGTCGGCGCCATCTTCAACTTGCAACTTCTTGCTGAGCCGAGGCGTCGACAGGTTTGACTCGCGTTGGGAATGAGACATAGCTTCCTTCCTCTTGCCTTTTCAGTGGTGCTGTACCTCGACGAAGCGAATTCGGAAATGGGCTCCGCAGCTAACCAAGCAGTCGCGTTTGGTCTCACTTGGCATTCACCTTATCGAGCCCATCCGAGGACGTACGGACATGTACGACTCCGCTGGCCGCCCCGCAGCCAGCCATCGAGGTGAGGCACCAGCGGAAGAAGTGTTTGAGGTCCTCTTGAGCCGAGTTGGCACACTACTCTCGAGCATGCCTCGCGCCAATCACGGATCGATTGGGCAGGCAGTGAACCGTCACAGCGTGCTCAGCAACAACACGAGCGGATCCACATAGAAGTCGAGAGTGGAGAGTTGCAGGGGATGGTGCCACGTCAAGACAGGCCATCGCCATCATATATCGCTGCTTGACCGGAAACTCGACGCAAAAGCGCTGGCTGATGTCCTAACGAGCGCCGACAATTGGCGTCGCAACTTCAAAACGGGATCGGTCTTGCAGCGTCTCCGACCAACGGTGATGTTGTGATGCGGGGCGTGGTGCTCCAGTCCAATTACACGTTCGATCAAAGAGAGGCATGTGTGAGGCGCCAATCATGTGGACGTCGACTGGCAACACAGTTGCAGTCGGACTCCGACTGGGAGGACTGCTCGGCTGGTCGTCTCGAGTCGCGGCCCAACGCTGAAAGCTTGAAGACTGCTGCAGTTTGGCGTCGTGAAAATGGCACAAGCATCGACTTGGTGTCGACGTTCTGCTGCGTGAACTACGGGTCCTTGCACGAAGACTGCTGAAGTTGAGTCACGGTGGTGGTCTCAAAAGAGACTTCGGTGCGTTAGCAGATGCGAGTGTCATGACTCATGATATCTCCGATTGCAGGGAACAAAGGGCATTACTGTGTCTGGTTGCGCAAACCCGCATGATTAATCGCCAACTTGGTCCTGCAGCATTTGTATTGGGCTCGAGCAGTTTCCGGTGAAGCTCAACTATGCCACCAAACTTGAAGGCAAACGCTGATGAATGTCGTCGCCGCTGCACATCGACACGCTTGTCAGACTGAATGATCCAAGTCATGCTTCATCCGTACCACCCCAAGATTTCATGTCCATGCTCATCTGACTCACGTACAAAGCTCTGGTTACTATAATAGTTGAACCCAGCGCAGCAAACGAACGTTCTGTTTATATATTCGACTGCACCATGGGCAGCAGCTGGAGTTCGGGCAGCTTCTTGTCCTCCTCGTCGCCATCGACCTCCCAACTCCAGCACAAAGACGTGCTGGCGCTGTGTGAAGATGGCGACTTGCTCCTCGCCCGCGAGAAGCTCGCAGATTCGGCATTGCGCGTGGGGGTGGAGTTCGTCGTGGCTCGGGACATTGAACGCATGCAACGCGGGCACTTCCCAGCTCAACGGGTGACAGCCTTGCCCCGTACGTGACTTGAGTTATGCATGTAGTGATAGCAGGCTGGTTCATTGAGGCTGACTTGTCCTGCGCGTTTTGCTCGTCTATCCAGCGTGGACCAGGTGAGATCAAACTAGCGTTAGTTCAACTCGGCATCAATGGTGAGTGATACTAATTTGCTGTCCTTGTATCGATGCAAAAGCTGCGATCTACTGCTACGACACGAAGGAGTTCTGCATGTCATGTCAGTTGGAGCGAATGGGCTCCAGTTCGTGCCTTTCGAGGAGCGAGTGGCAAGCAGGCTGCCTCAAATTCACGATCGTGTAAGACTTCGACCACCTATTATATTAGTGTCAATTTGACACTACTGTCAAAAGGGTATCAGTTTGCTTTGTCCATACTAACTATTAATAATCTGGTGTACGCGTAGTTTGGCATTCGCCGGCTTCGGTATGACGTCCGTAGTGAGGCTCTCTCGTCGGTGTTGCGAGATTTGGCCATTCAAGTTGCGTCGACAGCTCCGATTTCTTGGCATGAACTGTTGTTCCCCAATGCGGAGATGAACATGTCACCGAGATCGCCACGACAGCAGCTAGTGGACCACGATGCAGTGGTAGGCGCGCTGAAGGAGCTACCACCACTCATTCGGCGGTTGTTGAGGCGTATGCTAGAGGTAAGCTTAAGCTCTGCACGTACCCCAAATTGTTGTTTTGCCAACTTCCTTCAAACTGCAGCTCTTCAACCAGGGATTGAAGCTGGATGATACCAGAACGGCATCACTACCAATGGACAAGCGCACTGAGTCGAGCACCGATTCTCCTCGAAACCTCCCATCGGACCGCAAGAAGTCGAAAAGTGAGGACGAAGCCTCCGTTGTGCTGCGTATCGCCCTAGAGAAACTGGGGGCCGCTGAAGTTACAGCTCGTCTAAGCGCTGCGTTCGTGGCCGCCGTGTATGAGCACGTCCGCCTCCTAGGCCCCATCCCTGCCGACAGGAGCGACCCCCTACTTCCAGTCGCATTCTGGTCGAGTAACAATGACAACAACCGCCTGGTGTTGAACCCCCCCACGGCTCTGGGCCTCGAGATGGCTTTCATCAGACCACCTTGAAGTGAACATAACACGTATTCATTACCAAAATGAGTGACTCGAACTGCCAGCTAGAACGACAGTTCTACGCCACACCTATCCTAGATTTCTATACCTACTTACTACTTGCCATCCCATTGACTCTTACTTCTTCACCTGGCTGCCTACGAGGCTGCATCCTTCTTCTCCTCGGCGGCAGGAAAAGCAGCGACGGCGTTGTTGCCTGCTTGTTGCTGTTGAGACTGCTGCCGTGCACGTTGGAGCTGTTGCTGTCGAGCCTGAACCTGCGCTAGGAAGTGGCGGCGGATATCGGCACACCGAGGCACCTTGCACGCCGAGTAGTCTCTGGTGCACTGGCGAGCGTGCGCAGAGAGAAGACCAATGATGCGCTTGCACAGCACACAAGGACCAGCAAGTCGCTGCTCACAAATCGCGCCGTGCTTGAGCATGGCCTGCATACGGTTGCAGTTGAAGAACGTGCAGTTAGGCACCGTGCAACTACTCGCGTGCTCCAGCTGCAGGAGGAGTTGCGGGTCGATGTTGTGAATCCGTCGCTTCTTGGCTGCGTCGCCATCACTTGTGCTACCATTTGAGCCAGTTGCTTCCGCAGCTGGTTCAGCTGCGGTGGTCGGTGTTGTAGCTGCCGAATCAGCACTACCTTCCGCCGTTGCAGGTGCTCCTGCCGCCGCAGGTGCTGCTACTACCTGTACATCGGGCTTTACAGCAGGAGAAGCTGTTGGCGTCGCGACCGCAGAGCTCTGGTGCAGCTTGCGCTTCCGAGAACCGCTCGCCTTCTTCCCGGCCCCCTTCACGTGTTTAGCATGCTTCGCGCGCTTCAGATCAGAGCTACCAGTTTCGCGCTTAATGGCTCGGCCTGTTGCGCCACCACCGTCGGATACAACACTCTTGACCTTCGTACTCACTGTCGCGTTTGACACCTCATTGCCAGGTTTCGGGATGGGCACCACCTTGAACAAGTGTAACTGATGCTCGTGCTTCGTTTTCGCATGGCACGCATCGCAAAGGTTAAACACCGGACAAATCGAGCAATTCCAGCGGTTACCACTCAGCAGCGTAGTCTTGCAGTTTGAGCAGCTGAACGTGAAACCAGTCGTACCCTGGTTAAACAAGTGGTACAGCACCATCATTGACGAGTGTTTGGCCCGTCGAATCTGGTCAAACTGGCAGTGGTTGTTTTGGCAATACAGCAGGAAGGCCTCGCGCGTGTCA
The DNA here is from genome assembly GCA_001314375.1 of Phytophthora podocarpi. Classification (NCBI taxonomy): domain Eukaryota; phylum Oomycota; class Peronosporomycetes; order Peronosporales; family Peronosporaceae; genus Phytophthora; species Phytophthora podocarpi. The sequence goes on along the minus strand of LGSN01000340.1, from coordinate 16,550 downwards.
AAGATCTCACACGGCATGATTACATCGTCCAGATCATCGCCAATCACGCGCTTAACCTTCTTCTGCACCACCTTGGTCTGTTCTGTCGCCTTGCCATCACTTTTCTCGGATTTCTCTTCGATTTCCTTATTCTTAGTCGAAGAAGCAGCTTTCTCAGCAGCAGCGGCTGCACTAGACGCATCTGCAGCTTTGCTTTCGGCTTTGCTGTCAGCATTGTCGCCTGCGGCTTCACCACTTACTACCGTTGCAGCACTCTCCTCTGGAAGTACTTCGGTATCGCCATCACTTTCCTTCGCCTTGTCCTCAGATTTCTTAGTCTTCATCTCCTCGGATTTGTCTTCCAGTTTGACCTGGGTTTCCTCCTCCATGTCTTCGGTAGGGTCGACAAACTTTAGAGCCGCCTCGAACTTAATCTCCTGTAAATCCAGTTCGGCCAGCTCAGCGGCGGCTGCCTTCTCGTTTAGCGGGAGAATGCGCTCACTCAAATCCTTGGCGCGCTTCGCACAAATGCCGGACACCTCCACACGATGCATTAGCTGGGTCTTGTTCGTTTCGTAACAGGAACCACAGTAGAAATAATGGTAGTGGCGCGGCGGAGAGTTGCGGGAGCTCGACGACGAGGACCGAGTCTTCTTGGCGGCCTCCAGCAAATTATTAACAGAAGCAGGAGGAGGGACTGTTTTCAACTCCCAGTAGCCTTCGTGTACAATCGGCACCGCGCACTTGTGGCACTTTGGATGTAAGTCCACCACGAAGAAATCATCTTTTTGTGGCTCGAGAATGCCCTTTAGCTTCTGCATGAGCGGATCGTTATTGATCACGTTCTTCGAGCTGCTCGAAGAACGCGACGAGTTGCTGCCCTTCTTTAAACGTGCCTTCGAGGCGCTGCTCCGTGTTACCGATGGTTCAGTGGCGAGGTTACCTTTTATACTGCGCTTGCTCTTGTTCTTGGAGCTCGCAGTTGGTGTCATCGCCCCTTTCTTCGATGTCGAACACGAGTCAGCTGTTTCATCACCCGCAACGCCATTTTCATTGCAGGCCTCACTTGGCGAAGGAGACCGAGAGATAGGCGTCTTCGAGCCATTAGCAGGTGTACTCGCACCACTAGCACTAGCCCCGTTGCCAGTAGAAGCATCACCGGCACCAGCAGCACCCGTTTTCGCTCGGTTGCCACTGTCTTTTTCTTCGAGCTGTTTGATGAGATCTTCAGCGAGCCGCGGCCAGTAATCCCCTTCGAAGTAGGGCAACTCATGAGCCGCTTTCTTCTTCATGTAGTACTCAGCGTACAAATTGGAGATATTAGCAACGAGTCCATCGTGTTTGGCTTGCACCAACAGTTTCTGGTACCATTGGCGCAGACGCGCTGACTTCGGAATTTTCTGATTCTCTGGCTTGCAGAAGAAAATGTAGTCATCACCCTTTAGCGGTGGACAAGACCAAATGTGGCATGTGTGAAAGCCACGATTCTTGCAGTCCTCGAGAAAGCCTAACATCACCTGCTGATGCATCAACGTACGCAGCTTCTTCGGTTGGAAGTAATTGACCGAGTCCAGATACGACACGTATACACGCCCAGCATTTGGAGAAAGAGAGTCTGGGCCATATTCCTGCACGTATAGCGTGAAGATTAGCACATCCACGCCATCCAGTTCTTGGAAGACGCAAATGCATCGCGATCGATACGTCAACTGCAACGACAAAGACGATGAGGCTGACGCAGCAGCCTTCTTGTCGGCAGCCGGCGTCGTTGATCGCGGACGCTTCAGTGACTTTGTATGCCCAGCCGCTGCCCCACTTGCACCTTGTTCATCCTTTTTAGATTTCCCATACTTCGTTGCCAGTAATTTGCCCATCCTTGGTTTGACCTGCACTTGCTTATCAATGCTGAGGACCTCGCGAATAGTAATTCCAAACTGTGTGTCAGATGCAGATTCCTTGGCGCCGCTAGAAAAGCCGATACTATCGGAGTTGCCCATACTACCCATGCGCACAGCCTCGTCCTTGCCTGCCTTTTCAATGGACTCCAACACGCGAGTCTCAATCAGCTTTGCCATTCGTGTGATTGGAAGCCGTTTGGCCTTAAGACCATTGTCTAATGATGGTTTCCCTCCAGCAGCGCGTTGTTTCTTCACACAAATGGGGCACACGAACGGTTCTTGCTCGCCAGAGATCGCGTGGTTACGTTCATTGAACAGAGCGCAAATTTGGTGATACCACAACTTGCACGAGTCACACTCCACCCACGGTTCTTCAGCAACCTCACTATTCTTCCGCTTTACCAACGATGACTTCTTCAGTACGCCGTCGAAGGGGACCACACCGGCACCTGGAGGAGGAGCCACTTCTGTTGCCGCACTCGATAATTGGGGTAAGAGGGACATGTCGATAGGGCCATCTTTCATCTGTTTGTAGCAACTTGAGCACCAATGGTGTTCTCCCCGAGGATCGCTGTAGTAGTGAGTATGTCTTCGAATCCGACCAGCACAAGGGCCACTGCAGAAGAGCATACACGGCGCGAACTTAAATGAGTCTCCACCGCACAGTTGACACATCTCCTCACGACGCTGTTCGCAGCGCTTAAAAAGCTGCTTCTCCAGCTGATTTTTAAGCGTCGCCAACGACTTGTTAAACGAGGCAAGCAGCTGCTTCGCTGCAATGTTGAATTTGTTGGTGCTGCTGTTGTAAGCAATGCAATTTTCGAAGACCAAACGCACATCGCCCGCAAACGCCTCAACGCTGTTGTAGTGCTCACTTTCCAACCGCTTCTTGATCGTACCGAGGTCCATCGGGCACTTGATGATATCAAAGTAGTCTGGGATGTTCCACTGCACAGGATCCACTGGATTGTTGAATGTCCACCCATACTCGCTGTCCATAAGCTTCGTAAGCAGCGGCATCAGTCGGCTCTTCAGCTCTCCGATCGAAATATGTCCACAGAAATTGAACCTGAGCGAGCGGATGTGCTCATCCAGTTGACCTTCCGTCATTGAGTCTAAGAAAGAAATATCTTGGTGCGAAACATGATGGTCACCGCGCAGCTCCGCCTGAGTTCCACGAACCACGAGGCCGTTGTGCATGACGGACTGTACACCTCCTGGTGTCACAAAAGCAGCAACGGGTCCAGTAAGCGCTGCCGCCGCTGCCGCTGCTGCCTTGGCTTGGGCGCGAGCCTTCGCAATCTTGGCTTGCTCTTTCCGGCGGAGTTTTTTCTCTTTCTCAGTTTGGAGTTTTAGAGGTTTTTTCTTCACCTCCTCTAGCAGACTCGATTTCTTCATATTTGTCGAGTTGGACCCACTAGCAGTAGTCTTGTGGGCCTGGTTAGCCGCACCACTAGCCAATGTGCCAGTTGCCCCCTCGGTCTTCACATTCGCTTGCTGGGCGCTGCCTGTCAGATCATTTCCAGCCTCTGCTTGCGTAGCAGAAGCTGGGGTCCCCGCAGAAGCACTGGTAGTGTTCATAATCTTGATTAATCCGCGCACACCATCTGGGCACTGGCTTGCTGCCAACTGAAGCTGAGCAGGATTCCCTCGGCAAGAGTCAACCACTTTAATAGCTTTCCGCACAGGGCCACATACTTCACAGATCATCTTGTTGCATTGCTTGAAATGCGAAAGCACGTAGCGTGACGAAATGCAATGATCCGTTCGACACTGTCGCTGGTGGCACTCGCAGATGTGCTTCCACAGTACTTTCATTCCAGCGCAGTATGGGAGAATACATTGCTGCGCTGCGCAAGTACTGGCATGGCGTAGCATGCAGAGCCGCTCCTGTTGCCGTCGAAGTACCAGTTGCTGCTCATTCTCGTTCATTGGAGGCCGGATAGCGCTACACACATCGCACTGCAGATTACGACACTTGCGAAAATGCGATAACAACTGTCGAGTCGATTTGCACCCCAGTGTTGTGCACTGAGCGTTTGCACATCGCGATACGTGTGAAAGCAATGCCTTCGTGCGGCTGCAGTAATCGATTGTACATTCCCCCGTCGTACATGTTCGCGCGTGCTTCAACTGAATCAGTCGTCGCTTGAGTTCTTCCCGCTTCTGAGCGATTGACACCTCGTTCATCTGAATCATTCCAGGCGTAACTCCGTTCCCAGCCGCAGTAGCAGAACCTGGCGCAGTCGACGTACCGCTGGTCTGCACGGTGGCACCAGACTGCAGTTGGGCAGCGCTGACCTTTCCATTCAATTGTTGCTGTTGAAGCTGCTGCAGCTGCTGCATACGCCTGAGCTGCTGCATTTGCTGAATTTGTTGGAACTGCTGAATCTGTGGTCCCGTCAAATTCATTCCGTGGTACATATTCGTTCCAGCAGTAGCAGTCGCTGGGGCAGCACTGGCCATCACGGGAGTTGGCTGAACAAGACCTGCAGACGAGGCGACACTAGCGCTTATCTCCGGCGGCATGCTCAACGGAACTGAGCTAAACGAACCCGTTCCGACACCACCAATAACTGTCGGAGAAGCAGCTGTTGGTGTCACGTTCACAAAGTTGTTTCCACTTGCAGCATTCAATACCCCGGTTGGCGTCGTAGCAACTTGCAGTTCAGACTCCGGCATCGAAAGTGGTTGATCATTCACTCCATTAGCCATCTCATCTGCCTCGCGCTCAAGCTCGTCCAGGATCGAGCTGCTTGCACCCGCTGCTCCCTTGCTAGGGGTCGAAGTCACGGTGCCTGGAGCCGTACTTACTGCATTAACAGACCCAGGAGTTTTCACCGCCATTTGTGACATATTCACCGGCATCTGCAGCGGCTGAGTAATGGAAGTCTGGCTCATGCCGGCAGATGTTCCGGGGAACGGGACTGCCTGGAAGTTCGCCCGTTGATTGTGCAGCGCTGCAGCCATTTGCTGCTGCTGTTGCCTCTGAAGTAGCGCCATTTGCCGCTGTTGAAGCAACTGACCTTGCGTTTGTTGCTGGACAGCATCCGCAGACGCCCCTGACGTTTGAAGCTGCTGCTGTAGCCTTGCCTGTTGCTGCTGCATCTGTCGCCGCCTTGAGTTGTCCAATGCTTGCTGCAACCGTGCCTTCAATGTCTGCACGTTACTGTATTCTTGCTTTGATGGCGCCCCCATGTAAAGTGTGTGTTCCAATCTCCTCGCGATCTCTCGGGGATTATAATTTGCGGAAGTCGGTCTGTTGGCACTCTTCATTATTAATGTCAAGCTGCACACGATCACAACCAGCTCGGCAACGTTCAGTCAATCAAATCCCCACCAGCTACACAGAATAACCCCCCTTCAAGTACGCACATGATCCGTGCAATTTGCTGTCTAGCTCCTCGATCGGCATCTTTATCCCTCCAATCTGTTGTTGTGCCGACAGTTGAACTCGGAACACCTCCGCCTGGATTCGCTGCAGCGGCAACGGGAGCAATAGTGGAATTGGCACTTGCTGCAATCATGGCGGCGCTTGAGCTTGGAGTAGATACTGCTGTAGAAACTGGAGCTCCTGAGGTGCTTGGGTTCATGGCCTGTGCACATGTCAAAACAGGTTCACGTCGCAGACATTCCCACAGCAGATTAGGATTGCAGCTCTCGTCCTCTCAAAACAATCTGGGCTGAGACAATGCAACGTACGTTGCTTGCTGGTGTAGCGGGAGTGGAATCAGAATGCACAGCTACTGTTGGCTTTGGTGCATACTGAGAAACAGGGGGCATAGATTGCTGGGGAACGGACATGGGCTGGTTAAACTGTCTCGTAAGTCTGTTTCCCAGCACCCACAGTGCTCTCCTTCAGCACCTGCAATTAACTTGCTGTACTGAAGCTTTCCGAGCTGTTTCCCAGCTCTAGAGCGCTCTTGGGCCGTGACCGGCTGAACTGCCTCCGAGTCCTCAGCTCTAGAGCAAATTTCTGTGCCACCAGCGACAAACAACACAGAAGATAACATCAGTTAGTTACTCCTCTTACTCAGCAACATATATTCTCTACACTGGGGCTCTCTACTCCGCCAGGGGGCAGTTTTCAATCCATCGAAAAATAAATTACCGCCGGCACGGTAATTTACTTTAGACAGGATGCGCCACTTCCTGACGTCCAAAAAGAACCCCAGAAGCCGCAAAAAGCGCCCCCCACTGCTCAACTAGGTAGATAACCATGTTCCACATGATCGTGGGCACGTACAAGGATCGGAATCGCGAGGGTAAGAATGCCCCCCTCGGTAAATTACAGATTTCTTACCTTGGTCTTGTGATGGCCAGATACGAAAACGCGGCAAGGGAGTCGGCTGAGACGGAGGTGAAGGTACGCAGATGATAGTTTTCTAGGTCGTAGCGCAGTCCGCTGGATGCAAATCGCAGGCCGAGGGGGGTCGCCGAGCGACTGTTGCTGAGGGCGGGCCGTGTCTTCCACCCCCGCTGAGAATGGAGAACAAAAGAGAGTGATGGTCACTCGGTCGGGGGGAAATAAGAATAGGCGAACGTGGACGACCCACGCGTTTTACGAGTTTACACTCGGGTTTGTATTTGATTCGTATAAGTGCGATTACGTACTTAGTAGGGTATCTGGTTTCTGCGTCCTTTCTGCTGAATGTTGCGGCAAGAGACTAGTGTTCAAGCGACCTTCAAGCGACATATGCAGTATCTACACACAGCGGATCATTAGCTCACGTTAAGCCGTTCGCGATGGCCACCAAGATGCGCATCGTGAGTGACAGCGCGGGGGACGCTTCGGCGGACGTCTCAGGGGACCGCGGTAGACGCGTGGAGACACTGACAGATCTGCCTCCCGGAGACCTGGTGCTGCGGGCCTCAGTGCACGCCGCCGTGCTGCTGCCGGAGCTCTGGGGCTCGCATTGCCACAAGTGCTTCGGCTCGGGGACGCGTCTCAGTCGCTGCGGACGCTGCCACACAGCCTTCTACTGTGCGTCTTTGCCGCCACTGTTGGCAATCATTAATCGTGTTTGACAGGTATTCATTCTGACGGACTGACGTTGACAGGTTCGAAGGCGTGTCAACAAGCGGACTGGCAGCTGGACCATCGCAAGGAGTGCAGGAGTCTGGCGCAGTTGGCGCAGCTCGGGCTGAGAAGTGACCAGGCGACGGACGTGCTGCTGCTGGGCCGCGTCTTGAGACGCGAAGACGGAGAGGGACTGCAGCCGAAGGAGCTGGTGTGGTATGAGGAGGACATGGAGGACCAGGAGCTGATGCTGCTGGCGGCGTTGGCCCAGAAAATCAAACTGGTGGATGGTGAGAAGAAGCAATGGAAAGGTGGAGGAAGAGGTGTGGTGTGATGACTGATGTGGTGGTGTGTCGTATCTGCTGGTGAAGATTCTTATTCGATGGACGAGATGCTGCGGATGCTGAGTCGCTTTCGCAATAACAACTTTTCCATTTGTGACGAGTTACTGCTGGAGCTGGGTGTGGGCTGTTTCCCTCTAGGCGCGATGATCAACCATAGCTGCGACCCCAATTGTGCTGTCACGTACGTGTGTTGAATACGTGCTTGGTGGTGGCGCTGGCTGACCACTGACATTGAGATTTCGGACTGTTTAGCTTCGTTCCCAAGACCCTTGAGATGGACTTCCGAGCGATGAAGCCCATCAAATCTGGCGAGGAGATCACACAAACCTACGGTAAGCTTAAGTCTTTCTAAACGACTACATGTATAGATGTGGCCACTTTGTTCGTACTAACACTGATTGCTGTTGGTTTTGGTGATCCTTTTGCAGTCGATATTGCGCTGCCACGCCGCGAGAGGCAACAGCGGCTTCAACGCAAGTATCATTTCCGCTGCGAATGTGTTCGCTGCTCGCTGCCTCTACAAGATCCTGGAAGCCTGGATGCTTTCCTCGATGCTGATATTGATGGCGTCCCGCAAGAGCTGTGGACGCACGAGCGCCAGGAAGAAGTAGGGCAGGCACTCAAGGAAGTCAGTGATGCCACCAGTCATGTTGCTAACGATGCTGACCTAGCTGCGCAGCAGCAGCAATGCATCGATGCGCTGCAGAAGCTGGCAGAACACCAGAGTAACATCCTCCACCGTGACAGCATTGCGCAGTTACAGACGCTGTCTACGCTCTTTAGTGCTGAAATGGAGCGTGGAAGCGTAGAGGAAGCGAGTGGATACGGAGAGCGCATGCTGGAGTTCTATCGTCGCGTCTACAATTCCAACCACCCGATGACTGGCCTTCATCTGTTTACCCTAGGCGATCTGTGTGGTCAACTGGCACAGACAGGAACAGTGGCTGTGAATTGCAAGGCAAAGTCGTCGGAGTACCTGGCAGAGGCACAACGTATTCTTCGAATTACGCATGGCAAGGACCACCGCTTCGTGAAGATGCTCGCGGATAGACTAGAGACTGCATCAGCACGATAGTTAAAAGGCCCATCATTGGCGAGTGCTACCGATGAAGTTTTGCTTCCCTGAGGATAAATCCGTGTCGACGTCAAATAAGGCTAACGCCCAGGCATCTCGTATTGCTAAAACCACCAAGTGATTGAGTTTGGTGTTGACTACTACTACTGTAGTAGATGATAAAATGAAACATCGTGTTAGCCGCACTCTTTAGTGAGTACAGCTACAACGATCTATTTAGTAATTAGCTGTAGGCTAGTGGCAAAGACAGTCTAGCCTACCTCACAATGCGGCTGCTTTGGGGACACTAGGTTGTGGTGATTCGATGACATGTAACCGGCCTTCTTGCGGAGGATAAGAAACCTGAGACCGCTGTCTAATAAATTTTTCCACCAGGTCACGCACAAGTGGTCCCGACCGAAGTTGACGAGCACTACCAAAGAAATGCCACCCATCCAAACTACTCACCAAAGGCATTGCGACGGTAACTAAGCGATCCATCCTTGCCTCCTCTTGTTCTTCATGATATTCACCTCGTGAATCTGCAGTATCCTCGCCACCAGCTTCATAGTTTTCCTTGGACAGCCGGATCGAAGAAATTACTGCTTTTGCAGTCTTGGTAATGTCGTAGACGACACGAAGACCGGAGAAGTGCGGTTGCGACGAGCTCATAGCAGGATATCGGCGTAACCAGTAGGCAAGCGCGTGCTTCAGTTCACGCATGGATAATTCTACGACCACGGTAGGCTTCACCAGTGGCAAATACTTCTCAAGCCACTTCCGCGTGATAACAAGCCCGGGATCATTCAGCTGGTCACCTTTAATATAACCTGCATTCACAAGCCCAACGTCTGCACCCAATCCTTCACGTAGTGCGTCCGCCACGAGATTGCCCATGTTGCTTTCTTGCGTCCGGCACATGACACGTCGCCCATCTAAGGCTGTGAGGGCCGTTCCTAGCGGTTCGAGTTTTCCTTGTGCCAACTCCTCCTGCTCTACGTCGTGAGTGTACTTGCTCAGGATCGCCAGGCATCCTGGATCCGCTTGATATCCCTGGTTTAGCCGCATTACCCACTGAAAGCCCACTTGTGCATCGATTGCTTGGCCTTTAACCTGCTGGGATATTATCGGTGTGGTCAAAGTCACCTCCACTGCGCCCAGCCAAAGCGCATCCATACCCGACTTGTGGATGAATGTGTCGATGCCGGCAGCACATGTCACTGGGAAGTGATCATGACCTCCCAGAATGAGGTTGATACCCGGTACTTGCATGGCAAGCCGCACATCATCAGCCACTTTGAAATGTGTGAGCGCCACAATTGCATTTGCTCCTTGAGCCTTGAGTTGCTCAACACATCGACGTGCATGCGGTAGCTCGTCGTCGAAAACGACAGTAGGACCAGCAAACGGGTCCTTCCCAGTGACAGTCGTCACCACCCCAAACAGCCCAAACCGAACGCCATTACTCAACGGGATCACACATGTATCCACCAGACCGGGATACAGCTCTCCATGACTAGCCGACCGAACATTCGACCCGAAGCACGTGAACTTGGCGTCAGCGAGCAAGACACGCATATGCTCAGCTCCAAAGTCGAACTCGTGGTTGCCTACCACCACATACTCGATGCCGATAGTGTTCAGCAACTCCACCATAACAGCTCTGCATCACACAAAATCATTGACAGCACAGGTAAAGTAAGTATCTTCCAAATGCGAGCATTGAAGCTTGTGACGTACCCTTTACCCTTGCGATCCAGCTCCGAGCGCCACAAAAAGTCGCCATTCAGCGTGACGATCACGTGTGTATCACGTGGAATCTGCTGCTTAGTAACTTTCAGCATTGTAGTGCGCTCTGCAAGTCCACCGATGCCGTTGGCATCTGGAAACAGCTCGTAGACGTCATTGACCGTGAGGAACACCACCTTCGTCGTGGTATTTTTTGCGTCGGGAGAGGACCCAGACGCTACCTCATTGGCAGGAAATAGTGCGTTATCCACACGATGCACACATCCATCTACATTCGATGCAGAATCCTCAGCACCCGAGTCCTGTAGCGACGCAGCAGACGCCTTTTCCTTCGCCTCAAGTTCCATCCTTGTCGACTAAAAATGACAACAACACCGCTACGACGCCCCCCAAAATGATTCGTACACATAATTACCTTACATTTGTATGAAGATGAATACTTATGTGTGTCACCACACTAACAAGTCCGTCATCGATCGATGAATGTGGTGGCAGAGATCCAGCGGCTGAACGAGCGCGAGCTGGAGCTGAACGTGCCTCTCTCTGGTTCATGGCACCAGAAGTACAGTGAATCCGCGTGGGTGTTCATTGGTGGGCTGCCCTTCGAGTTGTCCGAGGGCGACGTGCTATGTGTGCTGAGTCAGTTCGGAGAGATCGAGGACATCCACTTGGTACGCGACGGGAAGACGGGCAAGTCCAAGGGCTTCACGTTCATCAAGTATGAGGACCAGCGCAGTACCATTCTGGCGGTGGACAATCTGAACGGTTTCAAGTTGCTGGATCGCGTCCTGAGAGTGGACCACGTGCTCAAGTACAAGCTGCCCAAGGAGCTGCAGGAGGACAGCGACTCGGAGGATGAAGAAGGGGGCAAGGAGAGACGGCCGAGGGGACTGCCGGGCCACGCCTACGAGGGCAAAGAGCTGGCCTCGGACTTTGATCTGCAGAAGGGCGTGAACGTTTTTGCTGCTCCCGAGGAGACACACAAGGAGAAGAAGAAAAGGAAGAGGGAGGAGAAGAAGGCGAAAAAGGCGTCCAAGAAGATGAAGAAGATCGAGAAGAAACAGCAGAAGATTTTCGAACAAGTGCAGGAGAGGAGGCAGGAACAGAGGTTGAAGGAGGAGAGAGAGGCGGCGCACAAGCAGGAAGAGGAGGAAGTAGTGGCCCAACCGAATGCGACGGGATGGAGGGGGAGGCTGGAGCCCTCGGCGCCGCGACCAAAACGTGATGCTGATAGGAAACAGCAAGATGAGCGACGGGAGAAGCAGCAAGATAAGAGTTATGGGGGTATGGGTCGCATTCGATAAGGAAACGGTCTCCACGATGATCATCTAATCACTGAATTGGCACGGAAGCCGCCAAGAACCAACACAAATTGTTGAGCCATCTATTTGATTTGGTAGCACTTTTAGCTTAGCCCTTTACTCTATCCGCTTTGTTCAGCTTCTAAGGCAGCATCACGTTTGCTCTCGTCCTGCGGCATTTGGAAGTCATACACCTGGAGCAAATTTCGCACTTCCGAGCTTGCTACTGCCTCCTTGTCCCCTTCCATTCCATCGGCAATGTCATCGTCCTCATCCTGCATATCTTCCGGCAGATTGTAGTGCCGCTGGCCGCTGCAAACAGCAATCATGGTTCTGGAAGGGTCAGGAAAGAACGACACTCCATTGGCACAGTCAGGTAACTGGATATTCTCGTCCAAGAGATCCCCGGTCAACACGTCATACAGCATCGTCCGACCTGTACGACTGCCCGTAGCTAAATACCTCCCGCCACAATGCAGATCAAACTCCACTCGCTGATTCGTGTCAGTCACACGGTTGAAGGTGTGCAAAATCTCATTCGTTGCACGAATATCCCAGCAATGGATCCGTGCATCGCGCCGTGCAGCCGTAAATAGGAACCTCCCACATGGAGAAAAACGCACTTGAGAGATCCCACGACCGTCATGATCGCGCAGTGCCAATAATTCTTCTCCTTCGTCCTCCGTGTACACACAAGTAGTGCCCGCATACGACCCCGCAGCATAAATCTTGGAATGATCCGGGTTAAAATGCAGCGTACTGACTAGTCCTCTCTGGCCTTTACGTGAGCGTCGAGTCTTGCTTAACGGTCTTGCCCTGAAGTCTCGACTGGGCTGCGACAGATCGAAGAACCGTATCATCCGGTCGAAGCCGGCGAAGAGCTTAGTGCCAGTCGAATTAAACGCCAGACTCTGAGCACTTGTCAGTTCGTCCATATGGTCGAAAGCTCTATAAGAAGCTCGGAGTTCCCCAGTGTAGGCGTCCCACAGATGCACTGGCTGGTCTCGACTCGTGCTCACGAAGATGCACGAGTTCGGGTCTGCGGACGACATGAATGGGTACCATTCGTAGTCGTAGACTGTGCCACCCTCTCTGGCTTGTAATAGACTGGTACTGGACTGGGAAGTGTCGTTGATCATCTCGAATAGACGTAGAATGTGGTCGTCACTGTTGGTCAGCAGACAGAGGCCGTCGGGTGAGACCTTGACGCCTTTGGTGAAATTGTTGCTACACGTTGGAGACACGGCGGAGAATTCCTTAGACGCTGTGAACTGGAGGTGGGGACGCATGGCGACATTGTAGCTGAAGAGCTGGGGCTGAGTGGTAGCCGCAGAGGCTGGGTCATCGGCGGCTACTGCGGAGGACGTTGGCGGCGGCTCCATGACGGGCAATAAAGAACGATTGGTTGATTTACAAATTCTACTGTCATTTTTAGGAAAACAAAATAAAATTCAATTGTAGTACGGGTACTTCAAATGTTGAAGACGCTGTCAAGGCACTCTCCAATTGTTTTCTCAGTTTTGCTTGCACCCACGAACGCAACATTGCGGTGCGACTGGGGATATAGTACGGTCTAAGGATTTGATATGAATTTGTGTCCTTCCCAGCGCCGTACCCGTTCCCACTGTTCTCGTCGACTGCATCACCTGCTACGCGCGTGATGTCGAGTAGCCTTGCGGGATGATTTTAGCAGGCGCGTTGAAGTCCATCAAGGACACAAACATGAAGTTGTAGAGCACATCAATGCTTGTCACCCACGCTTCTGTTTCTGTAATGCTCGGTCTACCAGTAGATTCTCAATCATTTCATTGCTCATCGAGATGTTTGCAGATGTGGCACTTAGCACAAACTCAGTCAGGGCAGTCGTCCTGGCGTCTGACCGCAGCTTCCGATTCGACAACTGAGGTGTAATGATGTAGCAAGTCATCACGCGTGTAGCAGCCTCATTACTGTCCATTGCTGAATCTGCGATGTGGGGCTTGATCAGCACGTAGCCCTTTTCTAAATAGTGGACGCCATTGGCACTTTTCTTCTCAAATTCCAGTGGCTTGATGTGAGCGTGCCACACGATCACAATACGGTCGTCTTCCACATGCCGGCGTAAAATCTGCTGCACGTAGAACGTCGCTGTCGTTCGTGTCTTGACATCTTTCATCTCCAGTCCAAATTTCTCCACAATCATGTTGTTTGGTCCATTTTCATGAGCACAATGCCCCTTGTAGTTATGCCAACGTCTCCACCATGCGTCGCCCGTCGAACGCATGTCAAACGGCATAATCTTGTTGTCGAACAACTCCATGTACTTGCCATTTACACTATCTCGCATCAACGGCTCCCGCGTCGGCAGATGGGTCCTAGCAGGATCATGAGTATCAAACACCGCGTCTACCTCTTGATACGACACCTCCACCCCTATCGACAATTCTTCAAAAACTCTCTGGTCTGCTTCAGTGGTATACCCTTGTGGCACCTCAATCCGACTCGTATGCTTGCTAATCTCCGAGTACGTCGTGTCTTGCAGCGCTAACCTCTTCTGCAGCAACTTTTCGATGCTTTTAGCCACTTGAGCTTGACTCTTGTACATCATTTTCAAGTGGATATTCTCTCTCTCGACCCTCAACCGCCTCTCTAATTGATGAGCACAGATCTGCTCCCACACCGCCGACATCCCGCTGCTTGAACTCACAAGACGTGGGAGAGCAGCCAGTGGTCTTGGTCTCTTGACCTTCTGTTTTTCCTTGCCCTGCATGCTCTGCAATTGTCCCAAGGTCATCTCCAAGTCCTTTACCTCTTTTCTCAGGCACGCAACCTCGAATCTGCGCTCGTTCCGGGCCTTATTTGGGTCATAGTTTAATTTCTTCTTCTTCTTCGAGTTCTTGAGCTGGTTCGAGCTTGAAGCTGGGACGATAATGGCTTCTTGAGATGGTGAAATCGTGCTCCCTGTCTGCAATTGCTGCGGTATTGCAGAGCTTGGAACTGGTGGCGTCAAAGGCGACAGGGCAGGGAAAACTCCAATGTCGGCGTCTAAGAGCAGCTCTGGGCCCCCGTCGGAGTTGGAGGTTGTTGCAGGCGGCAGCGGGGACATAGAAGGTGTAGAGACGAGTGTGGAGGGCTGTGGAGTGTCGGCGATGTCTACGGGCTCGTCCAGGAAGGCGAGAGCCGCCGCGAGCGAGATGCTGCACTCGTGCTCTAGGAACGACATGGTCAAGTTTCGAGAGAATTTTTGTGATACTCTGACAAGAGTTTTGCAATAACTGATACAAGACTTTTGTTGTTGTTGAAATTTACCTAAATTAGAAAGGCGGAGGAGTGGACCACATATTTCGTGCAAAACAAAAACTGATGATACCGTAATCAATTTATACAAGGGATAGGGCAGAACTTGCGGTATTTGTTTTTATTAAAGTAGTAGTATTGTGTGTTCTTCTCTAAATTTCCAACCAACTGCCCGGCAAATCGCCCTTGACATTTGGCTCGACTATTAAACTCATTCTAAGTACGAATCGTACTTTTCATGTTCCCCTCATGACCATATGCTTTCACCATTGGAGACTTACGAAATGACTTGAATTTATATTGGTGCAGTTTCGTAGGAATCCGCCGATTTGGTAAGTTTAGACGGAATTCACAATTATACAGCTATTAAGAGCATCTCCACCAGCCCGTACTTAAATGACTATTGAGAAACATGATATCCTGCGATACGATCTCGATCCACTCACCAACTTGGTAGTTAGTACAGTCATGTGCGTCAATAAGGAACATGTGAAAATAAATATCCTTTGAGATATCATATAAAGCTGGGAAAACGAGCATAGCAAAGGCAGCGTATCCTTTATCCTTAACTACTGTAAAACCTGTGATATTATATATTACTATAATCTATCTGAAATTCGATCATAAAACGTGCATCAGAGAAAATACGACCTCTGTTTTAAAAACAAAATCGCAAATGAAATTTGCATTGGGTAGAAACCAGAGGATGTAAGTTTTCCCTGTACTTACGCGGTCGACCAGATGGTCTTAGACCTTCCGTATACCATACCGTACAGGTTCGAACAGTCTCAGTCCGAAGTAGAACATTCGGACAACCTTCTAAACTTAATTTATTAGTTATTGGAGAAATATATGTGGTTCACATCAACCGAATCTGACACAAGCAGAGATAAACGAAGAGAAGCGGCTGGAGCGGCAGAACGACGGCGCCGGCAGTGGCTGCGGCTCCGGGGAGGTGGTGTCCCTCGGGACCGCGATGAACAAGAGGACGCTGGTAGTGGTGGCTGGGGTGGTGTGCAGGTGATGGATTTCAGAGCCAGGTCACGCATCTGTGCTGAAATTATTGTGTCCCTGCTCCTGTGGCTCTCGGGGAGATGATAGCTCGCGGACCCACTGCAGACACGAGCGGCACATCAGGTAAATTACTGCTGTTTCGTCAACGTCATGAACAAGTAGATGGTTGCAGCGTACATACTCATTGAATAACGGAATTGCCATGACATCATTTGCTTACGATCAGCCGCTAAACGGTGGGAAACATGTTCGGTTAGCAACACGGATCATCTACGAATGTGCTCACACAGTTGCTTGTGCAAGTTGCGGCAGCAGAACTTGGACTGGCGATGCAGCAGAGTTATCAACGATGAGGCCTTTTGCGCAGCGAGCTTGGTACAGCATAATATGCTCGTTCTGTTTTCCCTTTGCGTACAACTTCTTCAGTGTTTGACCACCGTCCCGTCAGCCTTTGTTTTCTCGTGGTTCGCCTTGAGAAAAGTGGGAATCCCTCCTCGGCATCCTGTCCTGCCTTCAAGATCTGTGCCTTGTGTGACGAGGTCCGCGGAAGGAAATCCTGGCGAACCCGTCGGTCGGCTGCCTGAGATTGACTACTGACCCGTCTGTGATGGATGACTGTTGGACAGCTGTGGATCTTCACGTCGCTACAACGACCCAGTTGAAACTGGCTCGATACTGAACTCAAGTGATTAGGGAGTCTGAGTTGAAGACCCTGAGTTGGCTCAACTCAGACCCTGAGGCTGGGAAGTGTCGAGCTGTTTCGAATACTGACAGTGGCACGAATAGTATCATGGAGCATCAGTGCGTCAACGGATGACAGAGATAAATCATCTTAGGCACTCCCGACTGGATTCAAGGTTCTCATGCTCGTCGGCCAATCACGGCCCCTCATTACGAAGTGCGTGGACCAAGGAG
>LGSN01000339.1:0-35201 GCA_001314375.1 Phytophthora podocarpi | reverse complement strand
TGAGTGGGTGGCTCGAGCTCTCAACGAGTTTCGGGTGGTCGTGGTGGTCTCGTGGTCGGACCTTGCGAGCAGTGCTATCTTCTCGCTAGGATTAATCATGACGACTACAAACATGAAGGAGTTATTGCAGCGACTACCGCGCAAAGTAAATTGAGTTACCGAGTTTGCTGCTGCGTCGAACTTGGGTACAGTCAAGGAGCAGATCTTTGGCGAGAATCTAAACGCAGTTGTACCAAAGCTCTCTATAGCAACCGCAGCATCTGATACTTCAAGCAGTAAACTTTCAGACCAAAAACGTACCGCTACGGTCATTGATAACTACCGTGGCTCGAAGCTGCGCACCCGTGGCGGACGACTCTTGCTGCGTGTAGCACATCTACTGTTTGGAGTCTGGGGCATATTGGTGCTAGCTTTTCACATTCACGCATCCGTGCAGCCAACGTTGTCGCAATGCCTCATCCAAGTGAGACCATGGGCAACATCTTGTCCATCCTGCTACTTGGTCGGTCTTGATTGCCACACTCTGGAGATTTCAGGCACAATGGATGAGGTGGAGATTAAGTGGAGCGAGTTCGACAGCTCCACCGTTGTCCAGCTACTGATCCGACACTGTCCGGCACTAGAGATACCAGACTCCATCAGCAAATTCCACGGACTCCACGGAGTTAAAGTGTACAATTCAACCATCGTCAACTGGAGCGAGTCTGCCGCACTCACTAACGCCAATCACCCAGATATCGTGTCCCTGTATTTCGCCCGTGTCAACATGACGGATGGAGTGTTGCCGACTGGGGTTCAATCGCTTGACTTCCCGCAGTACCTGTACGACGTTGAGTTCTGTGTCACGAACCTGCGCGAGTTACCCGACGACTTGGATCTCAAATGGCACCAAGCTTCGACTATTCAGCTCGAATACAGCCAACTAACTGCCATTACTCCGGTAGTCTTGCGGCTAGAGCCTAAATACTTGGCTGTTACTGGCAACCCGGTCACGGAAATTCCCGCAGAGGTTTTCGAGAGTCCAGGCTTGAGAACTCTAGGACTTGGCCAGCTCAATCTCACCGAACTGCCGCGCAATGTGACGAACATCTCTCCAACACTAAATTCGGTATTTCTTGATGGAACTAGCATTTCATTCTTCTGGAAGTGGGTAGACGAACTTATCACGCTGGAAGGGTGGGGGTTGCTTGTAGCGACAGACTCCCCGTACTGCAACGACCTCGAGAAGATTGAAAACGGCACTGCAGACGCGTTCAGTACCCCACCGTCACCTGAATACTCGTCCATTCTGATGAATCCGTCCCAAGAAAATTTGCCAAGAATCTTGTACACTGTTTCCTGTAGTGCCGACTACTACGGGCCATACTACTATATCGATCTCGACGACGAGAACATGGCTATCAGCACCCCACCTGCTCTGACAAGACCGTAAAACACTGCTCCTTCCATGTTATAGTATTAGTATCCATCAATTGATTAGCAAGATACTATTCCCTTCACGCCCAAAAGCTCATGAGATGTCGTGGTTCCGATATCAGTTTACACCGCTTGGGCGTAGCTGTTCATGGCGACCGCCATGTCAATGTCCTGTCAATTACAGCATAAGAACGTCAGTCAAAGTATAAGCTAACGGCTTCCTTGGTGCTTACGTACGTTCTTGGAGAGGCCGCCGCAGTCGTGGGTGCTGAGCGCCACGTCCACGCGGTTGTAAACATTGAACCACTCCGGGTGGTGGCCCATCTGCTCGGCCAGCAGCGCTGTGCGGTTCATGAAGCCCCAGGCCTCGTTGAAGTCGCGGAACTCGAAGCTGCGGCGGATGGCGTCGCGATTGGGCACCACTTCCCACGCGCTGGTGATCTGCTGCAGCGCCACGGCGCGCTCCGTGTCCGTCAGGAGCGTTGGGATGGCGTGGGTGGACAGGCCACGCTGGACGAGGGGCTTGGCGACGGGAGTTGTCAGCTTGCGCAGGAGGTAGAGGCTGCCGGTCATCGTAGTGTGCTGTTAAACGGAATTCTGATTATGGAGCTGCTGAGTCGCTTGTGGCTGGGGGAGCAGTTGCACTTTTCACCAATTGAAGCACCAGAACAATGACTTTCGACCAATGAAAAGAACGTGGACACATAAGATGGAGTGGAATCCACTTGAAGAGGACACACATGCGGCCACATTACTGAGGAGGTTGTTCCGCTGGAGATACCGGCGCTGTGGGTGTCTGAAAGTGGATATTTAGTAGTATCACGTTGGTACTTATTGTGCTGGTCGAAGCGGATAAAGATGACGACGCTGACGTGAAGAAACATGCAGGGTTCGATTAATGATTACAGAGCGAAGACGTCGCTTCCCTTCCGTTCTTCGTTGTTAGGAGTCTAGTTCTTGCGGGTCTTGCGCTTGAACGCCTTGAGCTCCTTGCGGTAGGCGTCTCCGATCTGCGTCGACACCTTGCGCAAGTCCGTCAGACCCGAACGCAACGCCTCGTCAGCAGGTGCACCTGCAACCATCAACGGCAACAGCAAAAAAAACGCACAACAGCAGTGAGTCAACCGTACCATTCGAACTGTCTCAACGACTGGGATGTCGTCCTCTTTTTTTTTTCCAATCGATTTTACCTTGACGGGACTGCAGACGGATGTGCATTTTGGGCTCCGAAGGGTGAGGAATCGTGTAGCCGCAGAAGTCCACGTCAGGGCTGCAATTGCAATAGCCAGGGCCATAATAGTTAGCAACAAGGCGGCAGCGAGCTCTGATATGTAGCTATCTATGACAACAGGGTTTGTCGATGGTATGTCGACTACACGTACTTGCGCATCAGAACGTAGCGCAGCGCATTGCCGAGCGTGTGGTCTTCCTCGTGGAACACGTAGGTCTTGGAGTAGTCACTCGTAGTCGAGAACACGTCGAGCTTCTTCGCAGCGGTGGCCATGACTGTCTTAGTGTCGGTCTGCTTATGACTGGTGGGCGGAGCAATTGTCAGGAAAATGTACGAAACATCAATAATATGTGACGTACATAATACGTGTACGACACACCATTTTCGGTCAA
Source organism: Phytophthora podocarpi (assembly GCA_001314375.1). Lineage (NCBI taxonomy): Eukaryota > Oomycota > Peronosporomycetes > Peronosporales > Peronosporaceae > Phytophthora > Phytophthora podocarpi. The sequence continues at coordinate 32,162 of LGSN01000339.1, read as the reverse complement.
ACGGGTTAAGGGTCATTTGAGAGAACGCATTGAAGCGTTAGGCTGATAACTCGTCTGACGGCCCTCTTTGGGTCCCCTGACGATGCCTGCAGGAGTGTCCGTGGACTGTCGAGGCAGCGCTGCTTCTGACCATGATGCCAAGCTGTCTGTCGCGCCCTTGCTGAGCTCGAAATACGCTGTAGGTGCGGAGATATCCAGGGACAACCAGGACATCGTGGACGCCGAGGACTACATCACGGGAGCCTCTCGCGGGGGCTACGCAGGCAGCATCATCAGTAGTGAAGGCAGCAGCGACAGCAGCGAAGAGGGCGACGTGCTGGACGCGCTGGACGTGACGCAGTTCTCGGCGGCGGAGCTGCAGGAACAGATCGGCCAGCAGTTCGTGGAGGGCATCAACCCGTACGTGGAGCAGCATGTAGGAGACGCAGAAGACTTTTATGTCGAAGATTCTTCTGATGATGAGGAGGAGAAGAATAAGGAGCAGCTGGAGATAAAGTCTCAGGAGAAGGAGAAGGAGCTCACGGAGTGGGAGAACCCGTCGTATCTGGTCAAAGATCTGGACACGGGCGAGAGCTACCGAGTCGAGGAGATTGACCAGCAATTCACGCTTGTTACACTTGACTCGGTGGCTGCACAACATGAACATAAGTAGGTGGGGAATGGAGAAAATGTGATAGTGTTTTTTACTGATAGACTTTTTTTTAGGGACGATCAACAGGAGGGGACGGAACCGACGGCGGAGTCGACATCGTCGTACTTGTTGTCGCTGTATACAGCGGATGAGACGGCGGATATTGAGATTGAGGATGACTTGCCTCAAGATGCTGAGCAGATGAACACGGGGAGCTCGATGCGAGTTCGTAGCTCCAACATGTCGGCGATTTATGCGCCGAGCGACGAGCTGCCGACTGGACCACCTGCGAAATGCAACTTCGCTGGCTGTACGGAGATGCATCAGAGGGTGTCGGGGTACTGTGCAGACCATGAGATGATTGCCAGGGAAGAAGAGGACTCCCGTGCACAGGCGCTGTATCTGATCCCTAATGGTGCACGTGCGGAGTTTGTTAAGATTGGAGGCCACGGGTTTGCATATGATGCGTCGAACCGACTGTACACCGTGTATGCCATCGAAATGCGCTGTGTGCAGTCAGGTGCGACCTGGGTTATCTACCGCCGGTACCAGCAGTTTAAGGAGCTGAATGACCGCTTGCGTCCGATGGGAGTTCGGGTCCCGTTATTGCCTCCTAAGAAGCTGCTGGGCTCATTCGAGCCCGATTTTATTGCGAAGCGACAGAGCGAGCTGTCCGACTGGCTACGTTGCTTGCTGAATTATGACCGCGTAGATCAGTCAGCCAAGAATCCTCATTTGGTGGAGGAGGTGCGCAAATTCCTGACCAGCAAGGCCGATCAGCCTCCGCTCCTGCTAGACAGGCTACCACTGAAGCGCTCAAGGTTCTTCGGTGCTTCTCTTGCCGATGACGGGGACGACGAAACTGGTAGGCTATCTGCAAACAAGCAGAACGTAACACTTCAGGATTTCAAGATGATTCAGGTGATTGGCCGTGGCTCGTTCGGCAAGGTCGTGTTGGTTGGCCACAAGTCTACGAAGAAGCTGTACGCAATGAAGATTCTGTCGAAGGAGAATATCGTGAAGCGCAAACAGGTAGAACACACTCGCACAGAACGCCGCGTGCTTGGCTGTACGCGACACCCCTTCATTGTTGGGCTTCACTACGCGTTTCAGACGGCACAGCGACTGTACTTCGTGTTGGATTATTGCCCCGGGGGTGAATTGTTCTATCACTTGTCACGCATGAAGAAGCTGCCGGAACACATGGCGTGCTTCTACGCTGCTGAGATCACGTTAGCCCTAGAGCATCTGCACGGGCTTGGAGTTGTGTACCGGGATCTTAAGCCAGAGAACATCCTGCTCACCAAGGATGGACACATTAAGTTGGCGGATTTCGGACTCGCAAAGGAAGGCATCCGCGAAGGAGCGAACGGCACAAACTCTTTGTGCGGGACTCCCGAGTATCTTCCTCCGGAGATCCTCGACCGCCTTGGGCACGGTACAGCGGTGGACTGGTGGAACTTGGGCATGGTGCTGTACGAAATGCTCACGGGCCTGCCGCCATGGTACACGAACGACCGCAAGAAGCTGTTCGAGCGTCTCCGTTCTGCAAGGCTGCACTTTCCGCCTTACGTTTCACGGCGGGCGGAAGCGCTCATTCGTCAGTTGTTGAATCGAAACCCGGCCGAACGTCTCGGCTCGAAAGGCGCGCACCAAGTCAAGAACCACCTCTTCTTCGAAAGCGTCGACTGGGCGAAACTGGCGAAGAAGCAGGTGACGCCACCATTTCGACCGTGCCACTCGGCGATGAGCGACGGCGAGGCTCCACTCAATTTCGAGGCGGAGTTCACGCGTCTTCCTCTGCCGAGCGCTGAAAACACCGTAGTAAGCCCACGCAGTGGTCGTGGTTTGAGTGCGATGGGGGTGCGGTCACGACGAGACTCGGACACGTTCAAGGACTTTACGTACGAGAGTCCCGGGTATCTGGAGTCTGTGGCGAAGAAGGAGGACGTCTAAGAGTTGTCATCAGAAAGGCTAGCAAAAGAAGAAGAAGTATATAAGACCAACGAAATTGAAGAAGTTGAATGTATTAGACTGTCGAAACGCGCTGTACATGTACATGTATCAATAGTACAAGTACGTGTATTATATGTACATGATGTTCATACATGTAGACGAAGAGCAAAAGGCGATGACAAACAGGCACTTGATAACGGCGGACTACACGTAAATAAAATCCAGGTTGTACTTGCGAGCAGGCCTCGCGTCAGTGCTGCAATGCCAATGGTGGACAGTGCACTGGAGTTGTGCCGGCTTCCTGAAAAATTAAAATTAGTCATGGCTTCTTGACGAGGTGAGCTGTGTTGGGCAGAGCAACGCTGGCTTGCGTCGTGCAGGGTGGTGTCTGCCAGACACTAACGGATACCAGTACCATCATAATCCATCACGAGCATGGTCACCGTGATTGCGATGGACTTCATGACCCCATATGGAGGTCGGTTGAGATGATGGCAATCTGACAGCGACACATCGCTACGCTGGTCACGACCGTCATCTGCGACATCGTTGGAGTCAGCATCGTTCAATACCCTCATTTGCCATATCATTGATATCACTATATAGAGTTAAGTACGATTTTCGCGTGTATTGATTTAAAACTTGTTATTGTTGAAAACCCTTGTATAGCGATATAATAAGTATATTCCCAGTGAAAGAATGTCAAACCCCTCCAACCCTAACCTTCTCAAATCGCCGCACACGATTGGCCAGTGCCGATTGAGCGTCTGCTCGAAGCGTAATCCGCTGCTGGTCCAGCAGCTGGAGGCTTGCTTCATTTTTCAAAGTGCTTGCTGAAGGCCAAGCCAGACCGCTGGCAGGATCCACACACACTGCACACTCCATTAGCTATGGCGGCCGAGGACACGCTCACCCCGATGGAGACCATCGAGGGCACACCCAAACGCTCGTGTAAGCTGGAGCCGCCGAGTCTCAAACGCATCGTGCTCAACCCGCGCGCGTACCTGACCCCGTTCGTGGTGTTCATCATCTTCCACCACCTGCCCATGTTCCTGGCCTACGGACTCATCGACAAGCCGCACGAGGGCTACGACAACTGCCACAGACTGAAGGAACTCTTCCGCTGGTTGCACATCTCCTTCCTCCTCCACCACGTCCTGGCCGCGATGATGTTCGCCGCCGTCCTCTACACCCTCTCGACTCGTGTGTATCACGAACGTCGGCCTGAGGTGAGCTTTTACCTGGTGCTTAAAGAGTTTTAGAGCTGTGTCTGATCTTTTACGGTGTTTTATACTGCAGGGCTGGCTGATTCTTACGATTTTCTTGGGCTACTGGGTCAATCTGGGCTGGACCACCTACGGAGAAGCAGCCTTCCGCACAGATACGAACGTCTGTGGTGACACGAATTGGGAGCAGGTGCAAGACTGCGCCGATTCGATCGGCTACTTCCAGCACTTTGACTTTGTGTTCACGCTCTCCATCATCGGAGCTGGAGCTTGTACGTCGTACATGTGTGGAGTGCACAGTGGAGATGACGCTGCAGAGGCGGAGAAACGCTGGCAGAAGCGCTGCTTGTGTTGTTTCCATGCCTTTACGTGCCACAAGACTGTGGAGCATGAAGGCGATGATGACGTCTTTGAGTCTCTGGGACGTGTACTGGGTAAATTCTTCGTCGTGAGATACAAGACGAACCGGTACGAAGGTTTGAGCTTCACGGACTTGAAATTCAGTTTGGACCTGGTGTCCAAAGTACAGGAGAAAGAGCGTGAGTATGAGACTGAACGCAAAGCTGAGCTAGCTGCACAAAACATCCCGACCGTACAGCACTTCGCCCCCGATGAGGAAGAAAAGCGGCTCAGTGACTTGGCCTTCTACTGTAGAATGGCTATTGGCATCTATGGCTGGCCCATTTACGTGTGGTATTCGCCGTGCTACTGGTTCCGGATCTTCGGGTGCTTCAAGAAACCCCTAGACGACCAAGTCTTCGAGCACGACAACTTTCTGCACGGCAACCGCGCCAGCTTCGTAAACTACACCGGCGTAAAGGAATCGGACCTTGTGTACCTCAACTGCCACAACTTCGTGTTCCAGGCGCCGTACTGCATTGTCAAGGACAAGGAGCGCAAAGAGCTCATCATCAGCGTGCGCGGCAGTATGTCTTTTTACGACTTTGTGACGGACGGTTTGGCGCAGATTGTGCGCATGGAACCCAGTGAACTTCCAGATGATATTCCGTACTCATTTGACACACGGACGCACTACGGCATGCTTCGTACAGCACGCCAGATTTTCAAAGACCTCCAGGAGGGCACTCGTAAGGCTGTATTCTGGGACTTCGCGATGGCGAACTGCTCTGTGGGAGGACCCACGGATGACGAGGAGATGGACTGGAAGGTTGTGGTCTGCGGGCACTCGATGGGTGCTGGCGTTGGTTGCATCCTCGCAATTCTACTGCGCAAGATCTTCCCGAACACAAAGGCATTCCTCTACGCGTCGCCGCCACTGTTTGACCCCGAGACAGCGGCTTGGACCAAGACATTTGCGACGACTGTGGTATATGGCGATGACATCGTGCCACGATTGTCCATCTCTAACATGGCTCAGCTACGTGACGAGATGGCTATTCACTATGACGCAGTGGCCAATGAACCGCTGTTTAAGGTCAAGTACGGCGTTCACGGAAAGCTGAAAGACTTGAAGGAAGAGCGTCAGCAGCCGGTGGAAGCGGCAGGCCCAGAGCCAAGCATGCGTGGAGTCATTGGCGGGCTTCCCACTGTGTTAGAGACCGCGCGTTCGATGAACACTGGAACGACAGTGATTGATACAAGCTCGGGCTCTTTCATCAACTCCAACTCGTTTATCAACGGCTCGCTCACGCCGACGGACTTTGGAGCTTCGGGCCTCAACGTCATTAATCGCCCTTCCCGCGATCTAAGCAACGCCACCATGATCACGCTTCCGCAGGAAGACTCTAGCCAGGAAGTGGATGTTCCGGGTGAGATTGTTCACATCCAGACGGTGAAGATGGCGCGTCGCTGCGGCTGCACGGTGTTTTTAGGCGAGCAGAAGCTGCAGTACACGCTGCGCGACGCGAGCTACTTCCGCCGCATTTGGGTGACGCCACGCGCGCTGCAGGACCACATGGTGCACCACTACGACCGCAAGATCCGCTACCTCGTGAGCGACTGCATGGATTTCGAGACGCCCGTGGCAGCACACCGCCCCAGCGCAAGCGCAAGCAGCACCAGAACCTCCTGGGTCGACGATCCCGACCGCGACGACAAAGACAAGAAGAGCCCGGGCACGCCTCAGACGGACTACAAAGAAATCGAAGCCGTCGTTTAAAAGCCTCCAGGTACATTAAAAGGAGGACTGTACAAAGTATTTAACGCGAATAAAGCGAGACAAACTGAAAAAAAGCCGAGTTCAAGTTGCCTTTCACTTCAACATGACCATGGTGTGGTACACACATCGCTTATGTGAAGTGTGTACCACCTCAAGTATCCAATCAGCTTGTGTCATTCGCTCTTTTGTCACCGACGAGACAAGAAGACGTAAGATGGCGTCGGCCCTGCAAGACATCCAGCTGGACGGAGCCTCCTACGTGGAGCTGCTGCGCAAGATCATTGGCGTGTCCGAGAAGGTCCAGAACGCGCCGAGCTTGGGCCTCGTCCCGCAGGAGAACCTCGTGTCGGACATCGTGCTGGCTGAGCTCCAGCCTTACACCAAGGAGAGCGGCGGCTACCTGACGGTCGAGCGCGTGGAGTTCGTGGCGGGACGCGGCAACGTCATCATCACGTACCAACACCCGGACTTCGCCCAGAGCGAGAAGACGGTGGCCTACGTGGGCTCCCACATGGACGTGGTGCCCGCTAACCCCGAGGGCTGGCAGCGCGACCCCTTCACGCTCACAGTGGAGGATGACAAGCTCTACGGACGCGGCACCACCGACTGTCTAGGACATGTGGCACTGATGACGGAACTGTTCAAGGAGCTGGCCAAGCACAAGGTCCGCATTGAGTCCAAGGTGGTCTGTGTGCTCATCGCCTCTGAAGAGAACACGGAGATCCCGGGGGTGGGCGTCGAGACGTTGATGGAGTCTGGGAAGATCGACTATATCAAGAAGGGGCCTGTCATTTGGGTCGACTGCTCGGACAGCCAGCCGTGCATTGGCACGGCGGGTGTGATCACCTGGACGCTCAAGGCCACCGGCAAGCTGTTCCACAGCGGACTGCCGAACTTGGGCATTAATGGCATTGAGCTGGGCATGGACGCACTGACCAAGATCCAGGAACGATTCTACAAGGACTTTGGACCTGTGGACAAGGAGAAGGAGTACAACTACTCGTGCCCGTCGACTATGAAGCCCACGCGCATTGAATCGTCCACGAACGGACTGAACCAGATGTAGGTTTTGCACAGAATGTGGGGAGGATTTGGGAGGTGGAGATGCTAATGTATTGGTGCTGTGTGTATTACTTGTGAGCAGTCCGCCATGGGTGAAGATCTCGGGCGACGTGCGTTTGTCGCCGTTCTACGACATGGAGGACGTACGTAAACGTCCTGCATGATTCTATTCACTTGGGGAGATCCATGGCTAATGGTTTGTTGTGGTGTACATTGTGGTGTACATTTAAAGTTGATCGCCAAAATGCACTCGTATGTGGTCGACCTGAACGCCAACATCACGTCGCTGGAAGGCAAGCATGGGCCGGTGTCCAAGTACACGCTGCCCGAGGAGAACTGGAACGGCAAGCTGGAGCTCACGTTCGAGAACCAGTACTTCGAGGGCATTGCCTGCTCGCTCGACTCCGTCGGCTACAAGTACGTCCACCATTCTCCGATGAAATAGCTTTTTTTGTTGTTGAGGTTTCTAACATGCGTTTATCGTATGCAGGTCGCTGTATGCCGCCATTGCCGATGTGCTGGGCGAGGCTAAACCGTTCTCCATCAGTGGAAGTCTGCCGCTTGTGCGCGACTTGCAACGCGCCGGTCTGGACCTGACGCTGACGGGTTTTGGCAAGAGCTCCGTCTACCACGGCGACAACGAATACTGCCAGCTGAGCGATATGGAGAACGCCATCAAGATTCTCGCGCGCACGGTCGCCAACGTCGAGGCCGCCACCACGGCGTAAACCCTGCACCAAACCATTGCTGTCCACGAATCTATGACACTGTGCTTATTGCCCTTGACTATACTGTACCAGAGCATCGTCACTTCAATTGCTGATCCCGTCATTCGTCTACAGCTTGTGTCAATTATTGATGAGTGTACCATGCATCATGTTCTTGTATGAAACATGTACGATCATTTTTGTTGGCTTTTTTGGCTCTTCTGATTGGCTACTGGTCGAAAAAGCTGGCCTTCTATTGGAGTCTCGAATGTTACAATCTGGAGGTCTGTACGAAAATTTCGATTTAATCGCCAACTTCACTTCGAAAGAATCCTTCAAGATGTCGACGCTGCAGGACCTCGCGCTGGACGAGAAAGACTACGTAGAGCTGCTGCGCAAGCTCATCAGTGTCTCCGTACGTCTCTCCACCTCCTTTGTAAAATTCTCGTCTTTACCCTCCTTATATTCCTCCCATTAACCCTCCAAAACCTTACCTTCCTAAATATCCAGGAACAAGTTCAAAATGCGCCTGGCTTGGGGCTAATTCCTCAGGAAAACCTCGTCTCGGACTTTGTGCTGGAGGAGCTCAAGCCGTTCACCGGCTCGGAGCTCAGTGTGGAGCGCGTGGAGTTCGTAGCGGGACGTGGCAACGTCATCCTCAAGTACGCGCCGCCGTCAGCCACCAGTGACAAGACGCTGGCGCTGGTGGGCGCCCACATGGACGTAGTGCCGGCCAACCCTGAAGGCTGGCAGAGAGACCCCTTCACGCTCACGGTGGAGGGCGACAAGCTCTTTGGGCGCGGCACCACGGACTGTCTCGGTCACGTGGCGCTCCTGACCTGTAGGTGTCAAAAACCATCAAGTTATGGCGGTTATAAGGTGTGAGGGCTTGTTATTAATTATTAACGGGGTGTACTGTATAGTGTTGTTCCGTGAATTGGCCAAGCACAAGGTGCCTACCAAGACGCAGGTGGTGTGTGTGCTGATCGCCTCGGAGGAAAACAGTGAGATCGAGGGCGTGGGAGTCGAAACGTTGATGGAGTCTGGGAAAATCGACTATATCAAGAACGGACCGGTGTTCTGGATCGACTGCTCCGATAGTCAGCCGTGTATTGGCACGGCGGGTGCCATTACCTGGACGCTCAAGGCCACCGGCAAGCTGTTCCACAGCGGACTACCGAATTTGGGCATTAATGGTCTTGAACTGGCCATGGACGCGATGACCAAGATCCAGGAGTTCTTCTACAAGGAGTTCGGACCTGTGGACAAGGAGAAGGAGTACAACTACTCGTGCCCGTCGACTATGAAGCCCACGCGGGTTGAATCGTCAGTCAACGGACTGAACCAAATGTACGTGGTAGGCTCTGACGCAGTTGGTTGAGATAGATTACTTACTGACGAGTGGATGTGTGTTGGTTCCTACTGACTGTACGGTAGTCCGCCATGGGCCAAGATTTCTGGCGACGTCCGTCTGTCTCCATTCTACGACATGAAGGAGGTTTGTCGTTATGTTTAATTAGCAAAGATTTGACTGCGTAGTTGTCTGTCTGTGCGCTGGTTAACTTGACGGTTGCTTTCATGACAACGTGCAGATGATTGCCAAGATGACGGCGTTCGTGGATGGGCTCAACGCTAACATTACGTCACTGGAAGGCAACCGTGGTCCGGTGTCCAAGTATACCCTTCCGGCTGAAAATCGAGACGGCAAGCTGGAGCTTGTGTTCGACAAGAGCTACTACGAAGGCATCGCCTGTTCGCTGGACTCGATTGGATACAAGTGCGTTCTTGGCGTATGTTGCATCTGCTTGTTGGATGAGTTCTCACGTGCAGGCCTGGTTTTCTTTGAAATAGGGCTCTCTACTCAGCGATCAGCAACGTCCTTGGAGAAGCGAAGCCGTTCTCCATCAGTGGAAGGTGAGGAGTTAACTCATCGGACAGCGGGCTTGCTTTATGGTAAGAACTAACGCGACCCTGTGATGTGTTTCATAGTCTGCCCCTGGTTCGCGACATGCAACGTGGTGGCTTTGACTTGACTCTTGTGGGCTTTGGCAAGAGCTCCGTGTATCACGGCGACAATGAATACTGCCAACTGAGCGACATGAAGGATGCCCTGAAGATCCTGGCGCTCACGATTGCCAACGTTGATGCTACCCAGAAGTAACCGGACGATACGACTGGGAGTATAGCGGCATGTCCTTTATGATGAGCACAGAACGTTCATTACCTGCGTCAAGGTCAAGTAGCTGCAATGTGATGGTACTACTGTAGTATTGACTGAGTTCATATGAAAGGTGAAAATGAAGGCAAATCGAAGAGTATGAAACGAGAAATGCTGTAGTGTTGTTGTAGATGGCGTGGGTGATAAGCGTTTTATGAGGAGATCGGAGTAGCGGATCGTTGTGTACTCAGTCATCGGTGGTGGGGGCTCTCTTGCGCTGCCAAGACATCTGCGCGAATTGTGGACTGTGAGGTACTGTTGCTTTCTTACGGTGAAGTGCCTCTGCAGCGGCACGCTTGCTGACAACAGATTCACGGCCAAGGTTAAGCATAGCAGCGGTGACGGAGGATGGGAGCTTGGCGTATGAGCGGTTGGTGACGAGGTTCACGTAGAAGAGGCGCCCAGTCTTGGGATCCGTTCGACGAGCCCATTCCTTTGGCAAATTGGTGGTAGTGTTTGAACTGGACCGTCGGCTCGAAAGCATCGTGCCACCCCGACTCGTGTAGGATTCAGGTGTAAGTGCACTAGACGGCGACGAAGATGTCGAGGAAGTGCTAGGCACGACCTGAATCTGACGGTGACCATGTGCTACTCGTGACGACGATATTGAAGAGCTCGAGCTGCCAGCAAAAATGTTGTCAAGCGGCTGGTGCTTGGCCGGAACCTTCCAGGATGCCACCTTGTTGAGGGTGTCGTAGAAATATTCTCGGCCACTCTTCGAGTGCGTTCGGCGTATCCAACCATCGGGCAAAGACTCCTTCCTTGCAAACGAAGTTGGTCGCACAGTGCCGGCGGCGCTAGACTGTCGGCGAAGCGACGAAGCTGTAGCTGCGGTGGCGGTAGAGCTAACACGCTCAGGGCCTCGCAGTGCGTCACTCTTCACGGAGTCACGGTCAATCGACTCACCTCCACGTGCACTGAGCTGGTTGTTGTTGGTAGATACTCGCGAAGTTCCTGTTCGTGTGGCGATTGGCGCAGTCTTCACAGTACCGCTTCGGCGATCGCCAATAGCGTGAATTGACGATGACGAAGCACTGTGACCAGTTGAACGGTGCAGTCGTGAGGAAGCCGTGGAGGACATTGCGCTGGTTCGTGGGTGGCCCCACTTGCCTCCGTGTTCAATGGATTCCGAACCGTTATTGTTGTTGTGGTGGTGTCGATTGTTGCTGCTAGTACTAGCAATGGACGAGACCTCATCGTCATCGCGAGAATCTCGCTGCGAGCGGTACGAGATACCGCCGGAACTGCTTCTACTTGTAGTGGATCCTGAGGAAGTGGTCAAGCTCCGACGTGTGGTAGTTCCAGCACTCTTCGGACGTGCCAAGGAACTCGAAGTGGTGGTTGTTCTCGTGGTGGCAGATGATATTTTGCGTGACGCTGCAGTAGATGACGAAACATTCGCAATTGCTGTCACCGACAGCCCGGACACTGTCGGACGCTCCGAGCGCTCAGCAGTCTTGACTATTCTCTGCAGTTTTTCATCGTCGTCGTTGTTCTGCTTGTCCGATTTCATAGTCTCTGGCTGCTTCGTCCGAGAAACCACTTCAGTCTCCTCATCGTCTTGTTGCTGCCGCTGGTGGTCGCGGTGATTCATGGTGTCCAATTCCGAATCCGAGGATGCTGGCTCACACTCGTCGGTCTCGGGCTCAGTGTGCATCTTGGTGTTTGCCGCCACAACCTCCGAGTCGTCTTCCGGTCCTGTGGCCATCGTCTTCGTTTGCTCCACCTCCTCGTCGTGGTCATTCTTCATGGCAACAACCTCCCGTTTCGTCACAGGTGCGTCAACTTCTTGCACGTGGATGTCGTCATCAAGCTCATCATGTTCCTGAGGTTGTGCTGCATCCGCTACAGGTTCAGGGGCAGCAATCGATGACGGAAGACCATCTTTTTGCAGTAGCTTGACCTCGCTCTGAATCAACGTCTTCAAGTGAGCGAGTGGGAACTCCTGATAGTCGAACTCGAAGTCGAAGGCTTTGTCAACGCGGAAGACTGGAGGTTCTCCAAGCTGCGCCCGGATGCTCTTGAAGTACGGATGTGCCAGAGCTTGTTTCGCCGAAATACGACGGGCAGGATTCACGCACAGCAGACATCGAAGCAGACTCACGGCCTCTGGTGATGCACGACGAAAAAGTTTGCTGAGTGCCGAGGGTGAACAAGGCGGCAAACTCTCAAGGAAAGCCAAAGCGTCTCCCTCGACATCATAGCCACGCTTGTCACACAGCGGCACGGAAAGCACACTAAAGACACGCGAGAGCTGATCAAGGAAGTCTGCACCTGGGAACATTGGTCGACGGTTAAGCAACTCGCCGAAGATGCATCCGATCGACCACATATCCACAGCTTCATTGTAGGTGCCCGTAGGTGCCAGCATGATCTCCGGCGGCCGGTACCAGCGAGTGACGACGTATTCGGTCATCAAAGCCTGCGTCTTATCGACAGCATGTCGCGGTTGCTGTCCCTGCTGATCTGCTGTCGGTGACGTGACGGAGTTCTCGCGCTCGCTATGCGGAATGTAGCGAGAAAGACCAAAGTCCGTGATCTTGACGTCGCAGTTCTTGCTCACTAGGATGTTTCCTGGCTTCAGGTCGCGATGCAGGACGCCATTCTCGTGCAACGTTTGGGCGCCGCAAAGCAGTTGGTACATGATGGCCGCGATGTGGGCTTCCTCGAGCTTGGTCTTGCTCTGGATGAGGCGGTGGAGATCAGTGTCTACGAGATCCATCATCAAGTAAAGCTCGTCCTTCTCGATGCACGTGCTCAAGTTCTGCAACGACGCGATGTTGGGGTGCTTGCCGAAGTACCGCATGAGCCGAATTTCACGCAACGTGTGCTTGGCGTCCCATTCGTCCCCAGCCATGGGCGTGATCTTCTTGATGGCGACGTTCTTCTTCGTCTCGGTATCTGTCGAGGCGCACACGATCCCGTAAGAGCCTTCGCCGAGTACTTGCAGCGGCTTGTACTTGGCTGGCACGTTGAAGTTGCAGCCCTTGAGTGTGAAGCCCGAGCCAGCAGGGCAGTCGTTTCCCAGTACAGCAGGCGGATCATTGCTGCTCGCGTTGGCTGCTTTCGAGACTGGAGCTTTCTCTGTCTTGGCAGCCTGAGGCTCGTTGTCGTGGGGTTCTGGTGGGCGCTTGGTTGCACGATCAGCGAACGCGAGCACCTCGTCACAAATATACTGCCGTAGTGTCGCGAGTGGTAAGGACTGTGCCTCGAAGGCGAACTCGAGCGAGTGGGCAAGATGGAGAGGGGTGATTTCACCCCACTCGTCTTGAACGCCTTCAAAGAATGGGTGTGCGAGGGCGTCGTCCGCTGAAATCCGCTCCTTGGGGTTGAAGCACAACAACCGCCGAAGCAAATCCAGAGCCTGAGGACCTGCGGTGTCGCCTAGCTTGGTTTCCAGCGCACCAGGTACGGGAGGAGGAAGTGAGGACAAGAATTTGAGTGCGTCTTTCTCGATGACGTAGCCGCGATCTTCAGGTTCAGGAACCGGCAGCACCTGGAACACTCTCGTGAGCTGGTCCATGAAGTCTGATCCAGGGAATAACGGTTTGCGGGAGACTAACTCTCCTAGAATGCAGCCTACCGACCACATGTCCACAGCACCATCGTAGCTTCCGTTGGGTGCCAGCATGAGCTCCGGTGGTCGGTACCAACGCGTGACCACGTACTCTGTCATCATGGATACCCCGTCGTCGCTCGAAGCTTGTTCGAGACCCAATTGAGCCTTCTTGGGCATCATCCGAGCGAGACCAAAGTCCGTGACCTTCAACTCGCAGTCTTTATTGAGGAGGAGGTTTCCTGGTTTCAAGTCACGGTGAAGTACCTCGTTATCGTGCATCGCCTTGACACCCGAGAGGACCTGGTACATGATGACTCGGATGTGACCCTCGGTAAGTGGACACGAACTCTGAATGAGGCGGTGCAAGTCTGTGTCGGCTAACTCCATCATCATGTACAGCTCGTCCTTCTCCTTGCACATGCTCAAGTCTTTCAACGAAATGATCTGTGGCAGCAAGCGGACAATTGTTAAGCAATACTGGGATGAACAACAAGGACGAATGACGTCGAGACACTCACGTTTTCATGGGCTCCAAGGCAGCGCATGAGGCGAATCTCGCGCAGTGTGTGGGTGGCATCCCATTCATCGCCGGCCATGGGCGTGATCTTCTTGATGGCCAGCTTTTCATCAGTCTCGGTGTTGCGTACGGAGCACACGACCCCGTACGAGCCTTGTCCGATTGCGTCCATAGGCTGATACTTAGGGTCTACGTTGAAGCTACAACCGTTGATGGTGAAGCCGTTCTCGTCGATCACCGGTGCGCTGCGATCATCTCTTCCCATGTTTGCTGTCTGTTGTCGGCAGACTATGGAGGTGCTGGATAAGACTCGAAGGTCACTCACTTACTATGGATTGAGCGTCGAGCTGACCAGCCTAGGAGCAGCTACCGCATGCGGGGAAGAAGGAGAACCTCACTTTGCCAGGTCACTCACCCAACTCAAGTCGTTGGAACGCGTGGGACGGAGCAGACCTTCAACAAGCAGAGGAATGAGGTTTCACTGCGATTGTCACGAAGCACGAGGCCAATTTTAGGGCTCTTTGTCCGCTGACATGTTCACCAGCACTGCATGCGATACTTCGAGGGATAGTCTGGTGGCGAAGATAGATAGATTGCATTCGGATCGGCCGCGTCGCGTGGTGCTGGAAGTTGGTTTTGAAACGAAAGCCCCGACCAAAATATCGCCACAAAACTAACCGAGATAGTCGTGATCGACTTGAAGCAGCAGTGGACTATTTGATACGAATGCTGTCCATGGAGCTACCGTAAGCTGGACGTGCTGTATTGATTGGCATGCATGGAGCTGGAGCTGGAGCATCCCAAGCTCCTGAGCGTTGGGCCTTAAAAATAGTGGGGATCAACGTCATGCTCTGCTGTTCCTCTCCTCTTCTTCTTGTGCTCCAGCTAGAACGGGAGCTTCCACCACGTGATAAACTCCGTCCAGCTGATAGCGCCACTGTGAAAGAAGTGCACGGCATGCGATGAGGTTGGTGCTTCTGATCTGAATCTCGGAGCGGTCAGATCATCTCGGACACGTCAACTGCGTACCTTTCGTCCGTGTCGAATTCCTTGGCGAGATACTGCAGTTCGATCTCCGAGAGCGGCTCACCGAGATCCTCTGCGATGTCACGGAGCTGTGTAGCAAACACTGAACGTACGTTAACTCGTCGTGGATCTGTCCGTGAAAAGACACACACGGCCTCGCCTCGTACCTCATCGACGTCAATATCCCCAGATCCGTTCTACGCCACCATAAGAGCTTCAGTTAGCTTGATATCTGGCGCTACCGCTGGCAATGCATGAACTCGGACTGCCAACCTGGTCGTAGTCGTCGAAGATCTTCTTGAGCTCTTGCTCGTGCTCCTCCGAAAGCGTCGCCGACTAATATTTCCACCATGAAAACCAGATCACTAAGACTCCACCCGATCACCCACCCACCCAGGCCAAACCCAGCATCGTTAGACAACTTACCATGACTGTAGATGAGTGCAGATTCAATTCAATGAGGGGATCAAGAGCCGTTCATCTATGGAATCCACAGTCTCCGTTACGACTCTTCAAGGTCATTAGGCGATCTTCGGACCCCTCACTTCGAGTTTGCGTGTCAAAGCAGCAAGAGCGACCGACCCCATGCCCAAGCTCCATCGTCTCCTTTCGACGTTTGTCGTCGTGCTTTTAGCCGCTTCGCCGGCTCGCGCCGAACGTAACACACTTTGTGACGATGGGGGACCTCTGGACATCACGTGCAGCGTCTCGCTGCCCAACATCATGAGCGACTTGATGTGCGGCGCCAATGGACTCGTGGCACTTCAGGCTGGGTGCTACCTTTGCGTGGATGCTTCGACGTGTCTTGTCTCGACACTTGAGCTGGATGCAGAAGGGCAGCAGGACAAGAGTCTCCCGAAAGCTGATGGCAACGATATCTCGGTTCTTTTGCAGGACCAGGCGGAGCACAGCCCCGAGGAATCGGCGTTCGAACAAGCTGCGGCAATGACCAACGCGAACCTCGCGGTGGCCTCACCACAAGCTGAAGCAATGACTGACGACGTCGCCAAGCCGCCGGAAGTCTCCAACTGGTTATTCGCCATTCCCGTGTGTCTTGCAGTCGTGTCGCTTGGGTTGGCTGTTCGAGCGCGAGTCCCGTCGCGTCGTCACGGATTCCAACGGCTGCAAGACCACAACCGAAGAAATGGCAGCCTGCTCTTCCAAGAGGACATCAACCCGTTCTGTTCAAGCGAGGAATGTGACGAGGATGTAGTGATTGAGACGGCTGGTCACTTCCAAGGAGACCCCAGCAACAGTGAAAGCGAAGAAGCGCAGTTCCTCCCGTCCGCCGAGTTGGAAGAGGATGAAGTCACTCAAGCGGAATCCGAAGCTATCAAACAAGCTGTCCTGCTACACATCAAGCAATTCGATGATGAAGAAGAAGAACAATTGGAGATCTAACGTGTTACGGAAAGCTGTCAGTGCAGAAGAAGAAGAAGAAGAAGAAGAAGAAAAAATCTCTGCGTTCATCGTTCCGCTCACTTTTCTTCACCGTCGTCTCTCTCATACACGACGGTTCCATCTTTTCCCACCGCTCGTAGAAAGTATCTCTTGTCAATGACCCCGGTGTCCCCCATCCCGGGACTCAACACCACATTATTGCTGGACTTGTAGAACTTGATCCCGTCCTTCACCGCCATGGGGAAGTCGATGTACAGCAACAAGTTGCAGTTCGAGCGCATGCCACTCACCACCTCATCGTCCATCACCTCCCTCTCTGCAAAGTGGATGTGGTTCCTCTCCATCTTGGACAATCCGGAGCTCGAAATGCTGTCCCAGAACTTGAGGTAAGTCCCGTGGACGCATTTGTCAATGAACCTGGGGTCTTCCAACGGAGTCAGGAGCTCCTCATCTTGCACCAATTGGAGCGTGTGGCCCTGATTAGCTCGGATGAATTTTACAGCTCCAGACTCGTCCGTCGTCATTGAAAAACGCTTTTTAGCGTTGGTGAGCACAACTTCTTCCACTTGTTGCTCGGTAAATGATCGGAACAGTGGAAGTGCGAGCAGTTGAGCCACTGGAACGAAACCCGACGGTCTCATGTCCAATTTGAGCTCCTCCGCTCCGTGACGCAATGCGTAAGCCAATGTTTTAGATAATCGAACCTCGGGAGGATCATCTTTCCGCCCGGAAGGACGACTTCGGCCTCCTCGACGAGGTTTGCGCTGTTCACCTGCTCTCGACGCCATCAAAATGGTAAATGGATCAATGGAGCGACAAGTCCTTTTCTTGGGTACATGAGATGTACCCAAGATTTGTAGAAAATAATTGTAAAAACGTCTTTTTTGATACTGCTAGTGACAAAAACAGTAGGCCGAAAATGGTTAGTTGTCGTATTGCTTAGATGGATCTGTGGGGATGATAACTGACTTGTAGGGAGTGATGGTGGTGTGTGTAGGACAGTAAGCTGCCGAGTTTGCTCCCACGCAAACATTACCTGGATATCGTGGACGATGCCTGGATCACGGACACGCTGTCGGACGATGGTGCGGTGTCCGATTTAACAAATAACTGAAAATTGGATGTGGTCTTTACTTATGCTTTGTGTTTGACTAGAAATCGAGGTGCCTCCTGCTCTAGACCTCGACCCCAATGGCAGTGAAAGCCCCACCGGTGAGTATTGTGATCTAAATTGTAGTTGTGCATTAACTAATTTGAGTGTATTTTGACGTTAGGTGAGCCTCCGATGTGGACTGCGGATGAGAAAGTGGATCGCTGGAACGACCTGGGATTGGACCAGTGGGTCAAAGACACAGCGTAGTTGAGGCTGTCAGTCGAGTTGAGTAGCTTCAATGAACTTACGGAAGGAGAGAGCGACGTGGCTACTTCGTGTTGAGCAAGCAGTCGAGCGCGTCGCCTTCGAAGACGCTTTGAGAGGCCTCGAACGTCCTTGCGAAGGAAACATTCTGCAGCGCTTCGTATATTTCATCGAAGGTGAGGCGACAGCTTGGCTCGCCATCCCAACATCGCTTCATAAGTTCCTGCAAGACTCCAAACCAAGTCGTTACTAAAAAATACAATTGACAGGAACTTGAACCTCAAGTGCTCGTACCTGGCACTCGCGCGGGCAATCCACTGTAGGGATTCGGAAGCGCTCGCCAGCTAGAACTCGCCGTTTAATGTCTGAGATGTCGTAACCTCGAAAAGGGATGTCACGGCTGAAAATCTGCCATTGCGAGAAAACATTCCAGGAATCAGCAAAACAAAGCACCAGGTTTATCCAGCAGCTGCCACGTACAGTACCTCCCACAGAAGAATGCCAAACATGTAGACGTCCACGGATTTGGAGAAAGGCTGGCCACTGAGTAGTTCAGGAGGCATGTAGCTCGGTGTCCCTGCACTTGTGAACTTTGTGCTACGAATGAACAGGTTGGCTAAGGTCAAATCTCGGCTTTTACAAGCAAAACGAAGTGTAAAAAGCTGGTGTAATGTACCGGACGAGACCAAAGTCACAGAGCTTGGCAACGCCTTTCGAATCAAGCAGGACGTTTGGGCTTTTCAGATCGCTACTCTCCCACAGATAATGGTGATCAGTTAGTAAGTTTTCGATTTCTATCGGCTTGGACAAAATGAACGCACCGGTGGATAACTGCAGGTTTTCTTGAGTGAAGGTAGCGCATGCCGTCTGCAACCTCTCCCTGCGAATACGTTTGACGAAGATGAATGGCAACCCAGAGCTACATCATTTGCAGATTACCTACTGCGATGCGTGTCAGTTGCTGTGGACTCAAGTACGTGTTGGTCCCATGAAGCAGGTGATGAAGCGAGTGATCGCAAAGTTCCATCACCATACACAGATTTGGTGGCTCTAAACATGCTCCGATCAGAGTGACCACGTTGGGATGCTTCAGTTTGCTGCATACGCCGTCAAGAGAAGTGGGGGCAATAAACAGGAGCATCGTCAGCAAGCTCTCATTGAATTATGACTCTTGCAGCACAGAGACCTCATCACGAGGAGCTCGTCCATGAATTCCTGCTTCAGAGCCTCATCCACGCGCGGATCAAACTTTGCAGTGAAATTACAGCAGCGATTA
This sequence comes from Phytophthora podocarpi, assembly GCA_001314375.1. Taxonomy (NCBI): domain Eukaryota; phylum Oomycota; class Peronosporomycetes; order Peronosporales; family Peronosporaceae; genus Phytophthora; species Phytophthora podocarpi. Next base: position 13,107 of record LGSN01000339.1, on the reverse strand, counting down.
GAATCAGTGATGAGGAAATCTCTACATATAAAATCATAGCAAATACGCACAAGAGTTTTCAAGGCGACCGAGTGCTTCCGGTAGATTCCGCGATGCACGAGTGCAACGCCCCCTCCGCCGATGGTCTCGCAGACGGTCAAGTCACTGAATGGGATATTCTCCCAGCAAGGAGCGTTGCTGCTATCATCGCTGGCCATCTTTATAGCTTCAAAATGCTGCAGGAAGTGAGACGACTAAGGATGTCCTTGGCTCACTGTTCGTCTACACAGTAGTTGACGTCGTTTCGCATCTAAATGTAGCCATCTTCACGAATGTTCTCCGAACTTCAGAGCACATTCGCACGACATTTAACGGTCGTTGGTCACGAGAAGCTCTTGTCACTTGCGGTTTTGCCGTCTGTAGCGTTACATTAGAATTGCTAATGTTTAGTGTAGTTTATCAGCTGTGTTTATATCGGCTCTGCTTCGGTTTGGGTCGGTGACTGGCAGTTCGTTGCCATCTTGTCACAACGTCCTTCATGCACGAGCCAACAGTAAAAGCTCAATCCTTTGGTGTGCTGCGGAGTGCAGTCAGAATATCACTGCTGCTCTCCAGCACCAGAGGATTAACAGACCTGCACAACAAATCCATTTGCATAGTACTTGATCATCACGCAGTACAGTAGTATTTGCACTGTCCAAGCATTCTGCTTCTCACTGTTCTCAGTCGATCAGATCACCGTCGGCTGTACAACTTCTCGGTCGACTTGCCTTGGCGCAAGGAGCGCGTGTGCTTGAGCAGCAGCGACGCTTGTGTTGTACTAGGCGTAACCAACGATCTAGAGTAGCAGTAGCAACACAGACATCAAGTTAGTGCAATAGTAAACCTAGCCAAACGGAATGCATCAGTCCGAACCTGATGTACGGCTCCAGCTGCTTGATGGTCCACTTCTCCTGCATCTTGAAAAGTTGCTCGAACCGCTTCTTCGGTTCGGGCGACAGCTCTTCTTCGGGGAAGTATACGATCCGAGTTGGTTTCCCTGCCTTCTGGGGATTGACGAGCACAAGGCCGCTGAGCATCTCCAAATTGACGGTCACGCTGTCAGGCACGCGAAGCTTCCACTTCTCCATGAACTGGTCTAGCTCCCACCCTGCTGACGCGGGGTTCAAAGCCACATGCTGCTGCTGAGCCTTAAACTGTGCTTCTGCTGTCTGCTCGTCGAACAACGACTTGGCTTGGAAGGTAGCAACCTTCACCAGGTCAAGCGTGCAATGATCCTCGCCGTTCACCGTTGCCAGCATGCCGTACAGCTTGCAGCACTGACGGATCGCCACCAGTGGCTCATCCAGCTCATCCAGGAACTGCTTCACGGACACTCCTGGCTCCGATAACACGTTCCAGTCGTGCTGCACGATGGTATCCAGCATGTCCGTGAACACTTGTGACTGGTAATTCAGTCCCAGCAAGCGCCATGAACCGGCGTCTTCAAAGGCGTGCACCTCATCCAGCATCGCCAACACCTCGTGCTCACTCACTTGCAAAGCAGCAACCAAGTCTCTCGTCGAGTACAATTTGTGCAGCTTCGCACGCTTCATTTGAGACGCTGCAGCATCACGTCGAGGCTTCTCGTACGGAGCTTCCAGCAGCAAAGCTCGCAGCTGGGTAGCATCAGGAACCTTGTGCTCAAGCTGCACACAGTAAGTACACTCTGTAAGTTAAGTATCCATTCATCCAACTATCCATAGTCATCATGCTATGAAGACTAAACCTACCAGGTAGTGGAAGCGAGCAGCTCCCGACACTTGGATCATCCTCTTGTCCGTGGTCTTCTCTGGTCCGCTCCAGTCTGTGTGGGTCGTGAGCAGTCGCAGGTTCGACGTGTCCTCCTTCTTGATGAAGTACGACTTGTCTTCAGTGCACAGAACTGCTCGCGCGTCCGGTGCACCTACGATGAACACCCTGCATACGCGGTATTAATACATGTAGTCAATGTATCAACGTTGGATTGTCATTTTGCTACGGTTTTTGAGGAAGAAGAACGCACTTGCTGCCTGTGGTGATGGCCTGTTCGATCTCAGGATTCAGCTGCAATAGTTTGTACTTGTCTTCGTTGAAGTCTGCGGCCGTCACGATCATGGAATCCATGGTGTCCGCGGCCGAAGACGACATGGCTGCTTGGTTCGTTCCCGCGTTAATTCGGATAATAAAGCGGGAATGTCAACTAAGTACGAAATATGTAAATGCTGGATGGATACATTTACTCCTGGTATGGATACTTTGGGTTTATGAGATGGTTTGGTTTGGACTACGTGCAGTTGAGGAGAATCTCAACGACAGCTTCGAGTCTCTCTGCGATATCTTGGATGCCTGCTTCGCCGACGAGTTCAGCCACTTCAGGTGTGTCAAGCACTCGCTTGAGTTTTAGTAGAGAGGGCAGCGTCTTGAGCTCCAGGAGCTGAGGACCTGCACTCTCAAGCTGATCCACAAGCACACTCAAAAGAGTGATCGCCAGTCTCAAAACTTCTGCGTACTCGGATGCATCAAACAACGTCGTCGATATTGCTGTTGTGGTAGGAGTCGCTAACTCGTCGTCGGTGGCGGCAGGCGGCACTGGCTCAAGCAACCTCACCACCAAGTCTCGCAACATCGGCAGCAGTTTCTCCAGTTGATCCACGAACACATCCACATGCCGTTGACTAAAATTCAGCAGCAACACGAGCGCGTACACCCGGAAGTTCGAGGCCTGTTCCGACGAAGTCAACGCCGCTTTCGACCGTCGTGCAGCAGCCTTCCTCGTTTCCTGACTCCCGTCAACTTCGCTCTCCACTTCCAAATTCAAACTCAAATTTCGATGCAAACACTTGACCACCGTCGGCAGCAGTTGTGCAATAGTCGTCAACATGGCTTCATCTGCGATGACTGCCATCCACCCGAGCACAAAGAATGCGTCTCCTTGCACCCACTGGTTCTTCCGCGTCGCCATCTTGGCTACACTTTTCAGTATCTGGTCTCCATACAAATCCAGCAATTGCTGGCCTGCTACTCGAGAAATGCATAACGAACCCACTGCGTTCGCAGCTTTGCACTTGAGCAGCACGTCACGCGCACTTAGCGCCTCAATGACGTTGCGTAGATGCAATTGCCGCTCCACTGGCGCCCGATCTGCTGTTGTATTAGATTCTTCTGTGTCTTGAGTGCACTGCGTATTGGCTTCTACATTGGCTTCCGCATTGGCTTCCGCATTGGCCACGACGAGTAGCCGGCGGATCTCCATACTGATGCTGTCCAGTGGCAACCCTGCGATCTCCGTCAAGGCCTCGACGAACACCTGCTTCTCCTGGCCTTCCACGCCCTGGACGGGATCCCATTGCAGGCAACACTGTAGTTGCTGAGCATACGCAGCCAGCGTTGACTGCTCCATCTCCTCCGTCTGCGTCGGCGCAGCCATCATCACCATTAACGGGTTTAATAATGAAAATACCGAAATAAATGTCCTCTGAATGTGTACCGAATGTAGTAGCAACTGGCCTCCCCTGTAGCCATAATTCGAGCCCCAAATGGTGGCGAAGAGGCAGGCCCCGTTCCGGTCCAAGTACGGCGTGGAGCTGGGTCTGCGCGTGAAGGACCGAGACCTGGAGACGGAGGAAGTGCTGACGGCCACGTGTCTGTTCTGCCAATTGTTCGGGCGTGAGAGCAAGCCTGGGGCGCTGCGTCGCGCCACCGACAAAGTGGCGGTGTTTAAGCCCCCGTTCCGAAAAGATGCTATCCAGATTCACCATGCGGGGCAGCATCCCACGCGCTGGGCCGAGTACTGCGCTCTGTCCAGCGACGACAGCAAACGCGCCTTCTTCATTGCAGCAGGCGCCTCCATGGAACTCGCCCTAACGGAGACCAACGAGGACAATGAGAGACCACGCAAGACCCCGCGAAATTCAAATTCAAATTTAAATTCGAATTTGAATTCGAATTTAACTTCAACTTCGACTTCGACGGCGGGAGGGCAACAACCGGTACAACCGGTAGTGCATTGGTTGGTGGACCGAGACATTGTGACGGTGCTGGTTGGTGTCATGCTGCCGTACGCGGCGGCCCCAGTCCCGGCTGGACAGACATACCAGTTGCATGCGGTGGCTGACTTCCAAGATATGCTAAACGAGAGTGAGGCGAGAGGTGTCAGGATGGCAGTTGATATGCTGGTGGCGAGGTTCCGCATCGTGCTGACGGACCCGACGCAGTTCCAGCAGTTCGTGGACTATCTCAGCACGAGTGGGTCGTTGACCAACACAGCGAGGATGCTGCATGCTAGCCGAACGCCGGCGGTTGTGGGTCCATTCTTTGATGATCTGAGGCAGATGCCGCCGGCTAATGTAGCCATGTACGCGAGATTCCTGTGCGCGATCAACTTCCAGTGGATTGCGGAGATTGCCAAAAGTACGGGTATGTACTCGATCGGTTTGAAAGTCACTCCAATCGCTCCTGCGTCGTTCTTCGAGGCGCAAGTCGAGTACTGCTTGCACCTGCAGCTCCGCGTGTTTGTGGCTGGACAAGTTACGAGTTTGCACGTGCTGTCCATCCCTTTAAACAAGCGCCGTCGGTCAGATGCGGACGGCTCGAAAGGGGTCTTCGAGATCGCGGAAACAGCGCTCAACGCGCTCGTTCCGCGATGGCAGGACGTCATGCTTGCTGTGATTTCCGACAGCGACGGCATCACTGCCCAAGAAGCAAACGACCCACGACTATTGCTTCGCAATGCAGTGGCAAGCCGCTTTGAGAACGTCGCGAAGCCTGGCTTCTTGCGGGTATGCTGCGCTGCTCATCAGCTTGACTCGCTCATGCAGACGTTTTTTGGTAAAATTCTGGGCGGCGACGAGCTTTACTCGAAGCTCACGGCCTTGGTCGCGTATGTTAGTCGACAACGCGTGCTGCTTAGAGCGATGAAGACGAGCGCTCCGGTTATCAGCGACAATCGGTGGAGATCGATTGCCAATGTTGCGCTGTGGTTCCGACGCTATGGCGCAAGTATCCGAGAACATCTTGAGAAAGAACAGACGGCTTGTTCACCTCCAAATTCGTGGTGGATTCACGTTGTCTTGGCTGCACGAATTGGCCAGGAAGTGATGCCGATACTGGAAAACATTTCGGGTTTGACTACAGAAACGTCGCACCCTCGGGATGCCGTACTCAAGCTACGTGCGTTCCTGGTAGACTGGTTCAGCATCTCTGGACCACTGGAAATTGACGACTCCGCTGTAGCAGCTGCTACTGCTCAGCCGGGGAACGACAACTCGGCTACTTCGAAGGATGGCAAGTATTCAGTCAGCACCAACGATGTCTTCACAGCATTGGAAGAATTGGGCTCCTCTATTACCGAGACACTGCACACGGCTGAAAATGAGGACGAGATTACCCAGTCAGTGGTTAAGGCCACGGTGAACGAGATAGCTGCCAGTGTAGTCGGCCTCGTATCGGGTCTCACTTCGATCACGATCGACATCGATGGAATCGGTGCGGTGCTCTCTAATCTGCTCGCTGTACTTCCTCAAGAGCTCGTGAAGATGCGTGGACGACAATTTACGGTGGCCATCCGGCCTCAAATGGAGCGACTACGGATTGCAGGCTGGTCGCGGCAGGAGATCGATTGGATCGAGCAGGATTTCCAGGATCTGTGTGGTGCGTACTTCCGCGAGACGTCTCTGAAGGTTGCGCTGGAATCGTGCAGTAGCAAGAGCTCTTTCCGAGATTCATGGAGTTGTCTCCAGGGTCGATTCACGCATTTGCAGCGCTTTTGCGGAGTCATGGCGACTGCTTACCCCATTGCTGGTGTTTGTAGCGACTTCACCAGTTCCGCTGGTAACTCATCCGTGCTCGGCTGCAGTTCATTGGCTCCTACATCACGCATCACCAGTTTGCCTGGAGACTTGGAAGCTGGTGTTTCAGACCTATCGGTTCAAGCGGCACTCCAGGCCAAACAGTTCCGACGACTACAAGCTGTGAAGCTATAAATCTGGCTCGGCACATTCACTTTAAGCAATAGTGTTCGCTTCGTGCTCACGGAGTCGATGCAGCAGATCTCGGCCTATGTTAGGCAGCAACAATTTCAATGATATCACTCCAGCTGCTGTACTAATCCGGGTGGAGTACTGATAGCGTTGACACTGTCTTCCTAGACAAGAGGGTAAAACATGCCTTTACCAGACGGCAATCCTGTTTTGGCTTTGCAGTTGACAGCTTTTGATATCACTTGCAGGTTTTCCTCAGACGAGTCCATCAGTGTCTGCGAGTATTCTTGCGATAGCGGGACTCAAAATTCATCGGCACTGCCGTTTTGAAGTTCTGCGAGATCGTTCCAGTAGGTGGAGAACCCAGCTATCCACGGCGCACTTGCGCTCTCCATGCGTTCAACCAGCTCGTCCGCCCATGCCCAGAAGAAGGAAATGTCGGTCTCGCGCATAAAGACCCATGATAATGCGGCAGATACCTTGGTCACGTTGCGAGGAAGCTCGTGAATGTTCATATTACTGATGCCGAGCAGGTACATGCTATCGACTTGAAAAACCTCTGGAGGGAGCTGCGTGATCGGGTTTCCTGTCACTGCCAAGTAGGCTGGTTGCAGCCGTATTACCACGGGAGGAACGGTGGTTAAGTGGCTGTACTCCACCTGAATAATTGACTCTGGAGGCCACTTCGTGTCCAAGTCATCGGGTAAATCGCGCAGGTTTGTGACACAAAACTCCATGTCGTACAACGTCGGAGGGAAGTCGGTCGACTGAAATCCTGCGGGGAGCAAGCCGTCTGTCATATTCACACGAATAACATACAGCGTCGACATTTCCGGGTGGTTCGCGTTCGTGATAACAGCGGCTTCACTCCAATTATTGATGGTCGTGTTGTACACTTTGATCCCGCGGAGCCCGTGAAACTCGGTAAAGCGAACGGGTACGTCGAGCGCTGGGCAATGCCGAAGCAACAGCTGAACAACGGTGGAGCTATCGAATTCACTCCATCGCATCCACCTGGTCCATCCTGCCCAAGACGCCCAAAGTATAGCAGTCAAGTCCATCTAGATAACACGATGGTCGGGAGGCTGCCCATGGTCTGACTTGTATCAAGCATTGAGGTAGCAGTGGCTGCATCGATGCATATATATGAAATCCAAGCACCACTGCACCTCAGACTCCGAATAATAAATGGGTTGTACGCAGCATGCATTGTTTAACACGAGTTCGCAGATTGGAGTCGCGCTTGTAAAAAGAGTGCTTGAGCGTTGAAGGCGGCAGATAACAGCTTAATTGGGTATCTGGTTCTCTCAACTGCCTTACCACTATTATTGTTGACGAGAAGCACAAGAAGAATACAACATGCGTATCTGTTGACCGTACATAACGGCAACCCACGAATACTACGGTAAAAAAACGTGCGTAAAAGTGTTTGAAACGTATTACGTAAGCTAGATGGAGGTGGCGCTATTCGTCGGTTCACTGGGAGCAGGAACAGGTCTTCCCACTGCATCAGAACGAAGCGCATTGATATCATCGTCCAGCTCGAAAGGCGGTACTGGACTCCAAAGCTGCTCAGGAACGAGAACGGCAACAAGATGCCGACGACGAGCCCGGGGCGCTTGTAGGAGTTGTAGGCCGCAGACAGTTCCAGTTCGGCATCACGACATAGGTTTGGTCTGAACTAAATTCATCCCCCGCTGTCGTTGCATAGTAAACGACGTAAATATATCCTACGATGCACCTAGGACTTGTGGGTAGCATTATACAACGTAGTATTTTAATATTTTAATATTTAAGAAAATACTACGTATAGAAAATGTCATATTCAGCAGCCAAATTCATCGGCAATAGGCCAACTGATTTTCCTGTCGATTATGATATTCACAATTAATACAGATTTAAAGGTATTACGACATGTGGTTAACCCTATCGTTCTCCCATTCATTTCTGTTTGAAGCTTTCAATACTTTAATCAAGTTAAATCTGGAAAAAGGTACATTAAGTATGTTTTTTTGGCCATTAGTTCAAAGGGGGTTTCCTCAGTAAATCGTGTTATATACGGATTAAATGTACAAGGTTTCTGGCGACCCTTCATTGAAAGGTACCTGAAGCACGGTTCTGCTGGTGATTCGTCAAAAACAACCGCTCAGTAATCAGCAATTTCATAAACTATCTCGAAAAGGACTCCAGGAGCAGTACCATTAGGACCATCAAATATCCTGACTGTTGCTGGGTTCACACGCGCCGGCGCAACGATCTGTTTGTTGGAGGAGGATATGATGCGCCAGAAGAACGGCGGCTCAACCGTCGATGCGGCGTGGGCTACGCGACTATCGATGGCGAAAGCATCGAGGAGTGCAAGACTAACGTGAATCTAATTGATCCCCGGCAGAACGACACTGGAGGAGACGATGGACACGGTGAGTACGTGGGCATTAAGACCACCGAGTACGACGCTGCCAAGGTCGCAGACACAAAGCTCCAGGCGCACAAGGCCAAGCAGAACATAGACATCAGCAGGAAGAAGAAAAAGAAGAACATAGTCTGACGGTGGGTGGGTCTATCGCCGTGGGTCACTCAAGTGCAGTGTTCCATGCCAAAGGCAGGAGATGAGTGCGTGTGTGAAGGTCATCGAGGACTACCTTGGCAACGCGGAGGGATTGCTGCACTACCGCGTGGGGCTCATCGGCTAGAAGGCCGATGTCGCTTTTGCGTGCGGTCTCATCAAGAGCGGGTAGGTGGAGCTAAAGAAGCCCATCCAAAACGCTGCTTTAAGAAGTATTTACCAATACGTTATTAGGGGGGGGGGTAGCTAATGCTCCTATGAACGCAAAATATCAATGTCTTGCTGTGCGCCCTCTTGCCGTATCGTTCCACCATCATTGCCATGTGTTTGCTTCTCATTTCGTTTCTTCAAAAATTGTGCCTGCGCCTTGTATATGGGAGAGCTTCGCATCAAATTTCCACCAGAACTGTATACGCGTTGAGGCAAATAGTATTCGTAATACTTTTGCCAACACGTCCAATCTGCTTCTTGGCACAGATGCCACATTGTCGAGTCAATTGGATACGTGCGCTTGCAAAGCGCTACTCGATGAGTTTCACAGAAGTCCATTTTTTGTGTCAGTGATCTGCATTCAAATCGCCAGACTGTACATTCTCGCTTTGTTCGACTTCTGCCTTTCAGCTCAACCCACGACTCTTTTGCAACACACACAGGTGGTCCAGTTTCAACTTCATAATTGTTGTTACCTCTGATGGTCCTCTGCTCGATAGCCTCAGATGTTATATCTCCACCAGCATAAACCAACCCGTCCTCGGCGCTTTGCCATTGCTTCCAGGTTCCATCAAATAATTCACGCACGGGAAATGCGATAAATGACCGATGTGGATCACGACTATTGAGCTGCAATGAGTTACTTTCATTTTGCGAGCCATCGTTATCACCACTAAATTCATCTTCGTTAGCAAGGGTATGGCAAATGTAGGCATTGCACTTCGCAATGTCTACCATTGCCATGACCAGCTTCTTGTGCCACTTCTGGAATGTGTGTCCTGCAGCTAATGAGAACCGACTTCGTAGTTGATCGTGGCGATCGACGCCCTGCATTGCTCCATTGTATTCACTCACGCAAGTCGGAGCTTCAAAGCCTACCCGATCCTGTCTGATTCTTCGATGCACTGTAGTCATGCCGGAGTCATTAGCATTTGACACGATGTTTACAATAGAACCATCGAGACAACTTGCTACCACTATATGCTTTTCCATACAAACGCCTTGCTTCATGGTGCCTCTTTCTTTGGTCTCTTTGGGCTTCAACATAGTAAAATGCGGGAAGTGTTTGCTGGATGGACTTACCGTTCCACGGCCATACAATCCCACTGATCGCAAGCTCTCCAGGAGAAGGCACGAAGTATAAAAATTGTCTGTGCTGACTATTCTGCAAGTTCCTTCTAACGAGTGTGTCGCCTCGAGCACATGTCTTTGAATTTCAGATGACTGTGCTGTCAAATCAGCTAGCCGATCAATACTTGTATTCGCCACCACACCTTCCAATCGATCTTGGAGCTTGCTTTGACAATGTAGCTTGAAGCTAATCACTAACCAAGACGTAGAGCAACAACACATATAAAGCTTGAAATGGTATTTTCCTGTCGGCTTCCGTGGGTTGTAAACTATGATATGTCGGGCGTACTGTGACCGGCATGCAATACTCGCTTCATCGACAGCAACATTTCTACCAGCAATAACGTGTTGCGTGTAGCGCTTTTTAAACACCGAAATCAGTGGACGGATTCGTGCTGCGGGATCGCGCTTACACCAGCAGTAGTGACTTCTGAAAATGACAAGTTCTGTCGAATATATAAGAACCTCCTCCACGACATGACACCCTCCAAATTTGTTGATCGCGCCCCGGGCAAGATTTCTGATTCATCGTTATCACTCCAATAATTTCGTGTTTCACCCTTATTCACCAAAGCCATGTACCATTGTATTCCAAGGAAAATCATCAGCTCCTCTAATTGAACTGGTTGCTGGGATTCATAGTCATTCGCAACGGGCATACGCATTAGTGAACACCACAACCTGCTTCCAGAATGAAATGGGAAGAAAGGCAAAAAATCTTGAAGTGGTAGAGTGATCGAATAATTTTCGACTGCTTCCTCGAAGTTTTGTCGTTGTAGATCCATCATCGCAAGTGAATAGACCCAGGGGCGGCTGAAGTGATCCTGTCTGTGTAAAGGTCATCGCCGATGTGGCCTCAACTTCCGCAGGGCTCACAGCTAGCTGTAGCTCTTTGCGGCCGCGAAACGCATTGAATTCACGATATCCTGTTACGTCCAGCTCCTCAAAGTCTTCAGTCAAAGCCGGAATATTGGAATATTTGGGAACCATGCTACAAAGAGAACCCTATGACTCGGCAAACTCTGCTCTATCTCGACGCATTTTTACAAACTGGTGTACACCTCTGGTTACGATGTCTTCAGCAACTTCGTGAATGTGATCCTTGGTTTGAAATGCAGTGTTCGTCCACTGAATCTCAAATGTTGGTACTGGTACTGTAACACTATCGACATTGCATTCGTTGGCAATCACATAGCGTGTAAATACGCCGATTAGATAAGCAGAACCAACATCACGGTAGTGCTTTTCCTTCATCCAAGACTCCTCCGCGGGCGAAAATGAAACACTTGCATTGAGAATTTTTTCGGCGGAAACTTTCACTCTACGTAATAGCTCGCCTTTCAAATCCGTTTCCATCTCTGACTTCGAGGTTCTTATTACATGTGACGGTGGCTTGGCACCGGTGCGTGCAGAAACCCCTTCATCCACTGAGTCAGAGGCACCGTTCTTCAGCGTATTGCCCGCGACCAACGACATGTAATGGCTTACAAGATTCCGCTCTCCTAAGAAAAAATCATTGCCTTCCTGCCCGTCTGGATTTCCACCCGGACGAATGGATCGAATCTGTTATCCAAGCAGCGCCTGGGTAAGGGCTTTGAAACCCACCCAGTCCGGCTCAGCACCCGCCATGCTTGCTTGAACGGCACAAGATCGTCATCTATCACATCCCACGCGTTAGCTGCAAACAAGATCATAGGAGCAGCGGGATGACGCTTACTATCTGAAGCCGGCTTGGCGACAACACGTCGTGGTCTAAGATCTCTTTTCTGGCGAGTGCCATCACTTTGCATCGTTCAACCGCTGTCGCTGGCCTCGCTACCAAGCGCACTGCTTGCTCCCGCGCTGATTCAGGAGTTGCGCATCGAATCAGCTGCACTTCTTTCGACAGGTGAGAATTCAAATCGAGACCGAATGTATCGGCATTTGTATGCCAATAGCAAATACTCGAAGTCGCGGACCGACTACTGTGCCAAGTACTGATCCAGACCAAATATGTCGGCATTTGTATGCCTATAGCAAATACTTCAAGTCGCGAATCGAGTACACGTCGGTGTCACTGTGACAACTTATGCTTTTTAGCCGTGGATGTGCAACTTGGTCTAGGATGTGACTGCTGTCACAAAATTACACTTGCCACCTCTGAATAATGGAAAGTGGCAAACGAAGTTGCAACAACGCGAGTAAGTAAAATGGCATCATGTTTACTATTTATCGTTCAACTATTTACTACTCATAGCTCTAAGCCGCCGAGCACTGGAAAATGTGTACTGTTTGCAGCTTCTAACGCGTCTTCGGTCCACCATCCGTGGCAGAACGTGATGAGACTGGATACTCGCTGGACACGCAACAATGCATCCAACAAAGGTCTTCGCAGCAGCGCATTCCTCTTCTACGAGTGGCTACCCCACCTATTCCAGCACAATCCATTCCAAACGTAGTAGTCGCACTGCACTTCAGTCGACAAGCTCGAAAGCGGTAACACCATCGAATGTATGATCAGGCTTCTGGAGACGGCATGGCCACGACATACTTGACGTGATTATGCGATCAACTTGCAGCTCACTAACAACCCGTGGCTTTGGTCACGCTGAGCAGCTGTGACAACAGCTGTATATGTCTTCAACTATGCAGAGACATACAGTGCATCAGCGCCATCGCCTTCTTGACACCTTGAGTGTACGCCGCGAGTGTACGCCGCGAGTGTACACGTCGACAAGCATGTATCGTCGAATACTCGTAGTGTGCTTACTGGACTGCTGTTGCTGCCCACCCTGTTAACATAGCATGCGACAACCAACGTCACGCAAGCTGACTGCCGACCGAGAACATGGGGCCCATGGCAACCATGACGGTCGGTATCAGGGAACACCAGGGATAAGGGCCAACAGCGACCAGGACGACCAACACTGAGCATGACGGCCGTAAGCATGGTGATCGGCAGCGAGCAGGGAGACACCGCCGAGCATGGAGACCAACACGGAGGATGGAGACCAACACCGAGCATGGAGACCAAAACCGAGAATGGAGACCGGTGGAGAGCAGGGAGGCCAACGCCAAGTGTGATGCCGACGACGAACGTGACGGCTATTGATGGCCAGGGCCCTCCATGGCAAGCGAGACGGCCATTGATGCAGAGGGTGGTCACCGACGGCGTGGCAGTCAACGCCGAGCATGGCAAACCAAGTGTAGTGGGAGCAGGATGTGGCAAATTGGAGAATGAGC